>JABCKO010000009.1:11616-113832 GCA_018855915.1 Tephrocybe sp. NHM501043
ATCATTCATTTATGCCTTTTTTATTATGTAGATCTCATATAGCACATGCTTCCATCCCTCTATCGCTACTTAGTTACGGTTCGACATCCATGGCATCATCGTCCTTGACTATTCCCTCGACCTTGTCTGACGCCTGCTCCTCAATGTTGGACACTGGTAAAGGCTTGAACAACACGAGCGCCTGGCTTCCTAGCCTCGATGGCGGAATCTGAGGTGCTCTCAGATCTCGTGGAGACTGCGACATGAGTTGTTTGAGCAACGCCGGCGGTATCGAAAGTGTTGTTGTGTCAGGATCAGTCGCCTCCTCTT
This sequence comes from Tephrocybe sp. NHM501043, assembly GCA_018855915.1. Lineage (NCBI taxonomy): Eukaryota > Fungi > Basidiomycota > Agaricomycetes > Agaricales > Lyophyllaceae > Tephrocybe > Tephrocybe sp. NHM501043. Next base: position 11,926 of record JABCKO010000009.1, read on the forward strand.
CATCATCAGACAATTCCAAACTTGTAACGATGATCCCTTCAAAAAAAAAAGCAAGTCAGCAATGAGAATAACCAGAACGGCGCGTGAATAACGTACGATCCGGTTCTGGCTCGTACCATGAGGACGACTTCATCTTCACTTCAGGTATAAACGGTTCTTCGATAGACGTTGAGAATACGTCTCGCGGGGGATCGTCGTCCGAGTCCATGGGTGCGTAGTCAGTGTGGTGGTCAGGTTCAGAAACATAATGTGGTTGATGAGACGCTCTAGGCTCATTCGCGAGGCTGAGCGAAGAAAGGCTGACTTCCAAAATGGTGCTCTGTTTGTGACGTTTCGACGGGGGAGGTGAGACGCTACTGTTACGACTGCGACTTGACACGAGGCTGGCGTCGTCTTCAGATAGCTTTCTTTTTGTAGTATTCTGCTTGAACCATGGATGCGAAACAGGGCCAGAGGTAAACCAGGTGGTCATTTCAATGATCACCCTGGTGTCTCAGTGGATTCAACTTTAATATATCTCTGGCGCGAATTCGTTCACGTGCCATCACATCCATTCTCGCACTTTCTATATAGCTAATTCTCAGAATCGCGTAGAAATCACATGAATGCAAACGTTTCTCATAGCATGGAAATCGAATACATGATAGTCGTAGCATAACCCACTCAGCCAACACACTAGTTGCGCTTTTTCGACACACCGACAGTTTTGCCGCGACGGCCTGCAAAACGAAATTAGTATAACTAAACCAGCTTCCCATCCAGATGGAACCTACCAGTTGTCTTGGTGTGTTGACCCCTGACACGGAGACCCCAGTAATGCCTGAGACCACGGTGGGCACGGATCTTCTTTAGCCTCTCGAGATCATCACGGAGCTTAGAGTCGACACCGTTGGAAAGGATCTGGGAGTTCTTGCCATCGACAATGTCCTTTTGCCTGTTCAGGAACCATGTGGGGATCTTGAACTGTGTCGGGTTTTGGATGATGGTGACGATACGCTCCAGCTCGTCAGAGTTGAGTTCGCCAGCACTGTGATCCTAAGTTCAGTCCCAGATACACCTCAATGGAGATTTCAGGACGCACCGCTTGCTGAGGTCGACATCGGCCTTCTTGCAGACCAAATTCGAGTAACGGCGACCAACGCCCTTGATCTCGGTCAGGGCGTACATGATTTTGCGTTTACCGTCAACATTGGTGTTAAGGAGACGGAGAATGTGCTGAAAGAGACTAGGATTCAATTCAAATCGCCCAACATTTTAATAGGCAGTACACACCTGGAATTGCTGGTGGGCCTCGGGGACGACAAGAGACATAGTGGTGGTTTTGGCCTAAACAGAAAAATTGTCAGAATTTGGCCTTGTTGCACATCCAGAACTAAGTCCCGCCATCCAGCCCAAATCTCCATCGTTTCGCCTGGTTCCAACTGCGTATGGTTCTCTGGCGTGCGGTATGCGTGTCTGAATGTCGTGAAAAGGGCCTCACCTGTACAGACGCCCTGGGTTGACTTGATGTAGACAACCGTAGCGCCGCCGATACACCACGCTACACCATGATCGGCATCTTCCGTTATGTTTGACTTTGTTATATTTCAAGGCTCCAAAGTAATCAATTCTGCCAAATCGTCAACAAATCGTACAAACTAGTCTTTTGTATTATCTAATAAGGATAGGTAAGACTTATATGGAATGTCTTGGGATATTTATAATACATTATTCCACCGCCAAAAGAAATCTTAAGATGATAAGCAAGTGTTAAGATATGTTTGCGCGGCCTTGAGGGCATCCTCAACTTTCTGCACCTCAATACCGACACCCTGAGCACTCTCTTCCTTGCCGCCCGCCTGCAAATGAGATGTTAGCATCAACTCTTTACATTACAATCGCAAGGATTAGACTCGCCTTTCCACCGATCAGATCTGTTACACGAGTGGCCCACGTGCGCGCGTCAACTCCTTTCTCCTTGAGTTTTGGTGGAACGTAATTGGCATGCGCGACTTTGCCAGCTTCTGCGTCGACGCTCAACACATAGACTCCTTTACCAAGCTTCTTGCCCTGTGCTACAACGCTCTGTAGGATCTAAACAACACTTGAGCGTCACATATACTAAAAAATGACACAACAGTTACCTTGGGGTTGCCATCAACGTCAAGGATGGCGACGTATGCCTCCGTCTCGGCATTATCGCTGAAATACTTCTGCAGGGCGTCAATGGCCTCAATATCAAAAGGTCAGAAAAACGAGTGCATTGAAGGTTCCATTGCAGTCACCTCTTTGTTGGCCAAGGTTTCCTTCTCTTTGACGTGTTTATCAAAAGCCTTGCGAATGGCATTGAGACGATCCTTAAGCTCAACTTTCTTGACCACAGAAATGTCTGACTGGCTGAGCACCTGTATCCAAGGCCTATCAGCGCTGTTCTTGCTGATCGTGGAGAAACAAGACATACGACACTGAGAGCCTTCAACGCGGTATCCTTCTCCCTTCCGGATAGCTGTTCGATCGAATCGAGCTTCTCTTTGAGATCGTGGGCAGTGCGCGTGACAGTTTGTGCCTCGTGTCCAGTAACAGCCACAATTCGACGAATGCCCTTCGCAATACCTCCTTCCTCAGTGATAACGAAGTCCTTGATATCGCCTGTCTTGGCGACGTGTCTAAACAAGCGAGTCAGATCTAGGATAACGATCAAACAAAAAATGAAGCAAAGGAGAACATACGTTCCACCACAGAACTCGACGCTGGTATTTCGCCACTTGGGGTTCTCCACGTCCTTCGCAATGTCCTCAACATCATATTCCAAGGTCACCACGCGAACAGGATCTGGATACGTCTCTCCGAAGACAGCCCTAAGACCAGGGATCTTGTGCGCGGTTTGGAGGTTGAGTTCTTTGCTGAACACGCGGACGTTCTTCTTGATCCAATCCACGCTCATCGATTCGATCTTCGCAAGGTCTTGTATAGCGATCCCAGCCTTGTGCGAAAAGTCGAAACGTAATTTAGTGGGTGCAACGAGGGAACCTTTCTGATCGATGTGGTCACCAAGTACTTCACGAAGAGAAAAGTTGAGGATGTGCGTGGCGGTGTGGTTGTTCCGCAAGGGCCATCTCCGAAGCTATCGAGGGCCATCATGAGATCGGTGGATCAGGTAAAAACTTCATGTGCGGCGTACCTCGTCGTAAGATGCAACGACTTTGTCTCCAACATTGATCTTGCCATACTTAAGGTCACCAGTGTGAAGAACGTAGCCGTTATAAACCTGGACATTAGTCACATCGAAGTCGGCGATACCATCAATCACGATGTTTCCGGTATCGTACTCTTGACCACCAGACTCTGCATAGAAGCTGGTCTTGTCAAGAATAATTCCGAAAGGCGAATTTTCAGCGATCTCGGAAGTTGAAGATACAAAAGACTTGTTGTGGAAGATGGCCTTCACTTGAGCAGTGATGTTGCCAAGGTCTGAAAAGAGCGGAATTGAGCGCAAGCCACATTAAAAATCAAGGGACTTACTGAACTTCGCAGAATCGTCCGTTTTCGGGACAGAGTCATTTGCTTCAAGTGCAGCAATGTCATGCACATCGAGTTTGACCAGCTCCGCTCCTCCAACCTTTTTCGTGGCCTTGCTTGCTTCCTTTGAGGCGGCCTGAGCAGCTTCGAACTCTGTGTCGTTGACTGTGAGACCGAGTTCTTCTGCCATTAGCCTCGTCAAGTCGACAGGGAAGCCAAAGGTATCGTAAAGCCGCCACACGTCTTTGCCATTAAGCTCTTTAACTCCTCGTTCCTTCGCAGAAGCAGCAAACTCGTCAAACAGTTTCTCTCCTCTGTCCAGAGTGCGAGAGAAGGACTCTTCTTCTTCGTTGAGAAGCTCCTTGATGTCATCAAGTTTTCTGGTGATCTCGGGAAATACGTCACCCTAATGGGCAGATGGATCAGTTAATTACATGAATAGACTGAAATACTACTCGCCATGTTCTCAACAACAATGGGCAGAAGGTCGGAGAAGAAGGACCCAATAGTAACGCCAAGTTTCTTCCTAGCATAGCGAGCGCCTCTCCTCAATATGCGCCTCAAAACATAGCCACGCCCGACGTTATTGGGCACACCACCATCGCTCAAAGCGAATGTCAAGGTGCGAACATGATCTGCGACAACACGGTAGGCAGTATCGATGCCATCTTTGTCGTCCTCACCGAAACGCCCCTCGTAGGGGCGGACACCAGTGAGTTGCTGTATCCTATCAAAGATCGGCGTGAAGACGTCGGTATCATAGTTCGAGCGCTTATTCTGGACGACCGAAACTAGACGTTCATAACCCATGCCTGTGTCAACATGTCTGGAAGGTAGCGGCTTCAGGGAACCGTCATTTTCGCGGTTGAACTGGATGAAAACGTTGTTCCAGATCTCGAGCACATCGGGGTCGTCTTGGTTGACCAAATGGGCAGCGTTTCTGCCACCAATGCGATCGTAATGAATTTCACTGGATAGAGGAAGGTCTTTGGCACTATGTACGAGACGAATGGAAAGGAATTACCTGCATGGCCCACAGGGACCGGTCGCGCCCATTTCTAACCTAAGGGTCAGAAGGAAACCCCAGAGTAAGTGTTCCACGCACCCCAAAAGTTGTCTTTCGCGTTGCCTGGTAGTATGTGGTCCTCTGCAACTCCTTGGTCTATCCAAAACTGTTTAGCTTCGAGGTCGGGTTCCAATCCATTCTTGGGGTCGCCTTCAAAATAAGTGACGTAGAGCCTATCGGGAGAAAGTTTGTAGACTTGTGTCAGAAGCTGCCAAGAATATTCCACGGCTTCTTTCTGGAATGAACGATTGAGCAGGATTAAGAGGAAAAGCCTCCTGAACTGCTGACTTTGAAGTAATCTCCAAAGGACCAGTTGCCAAGCATTTCGAAGAAAGTATGGTGATAAGAGTCCCTGCCGACATCCTCCAAGTCTGATAGCATAAAGATCGGCGAAAAGTTTCTTAGGAAGATAATTTGTAGCGCACCATTGTGTTTTCCTCCTGCCCTGATGCACTTTTGAGAATTAAATGCTCGTTTTAGCTTGGACAGATCGGAATTGGGGTCAACGGTGCCCAGGAAGATGGATTTGTACTGTAACTCAAGGATAAGCATTGCAAGACTTGGGACGTATACATATTACCTGATTCATGCCTGCATTGGCGAAGAGAAGAGTAGGGTCGTCGAAGGGGACGGTGGGAGACGAGGGGACGAAAGTGTGGCCCTTTGAGCGGAAAAAAGCAAAGAACTGCTCGCGGACGTTTGCAGCAGTCCATGGGCCGGAGTACTTTGGGTTCTGCATGGTGTAGATGCTTCGTCGAGTGATAGATGACCAGATCGATGAGTGTCGGAACAGAAAGCCAGAACTGAGCATTCCGTTCTTTCCTCCCCATCTCGATAATTTCTGACTCGTGACGGTCACGGTACTTGCCGTATCCACGTGACCTAAAAAGTTAGGCCAACTTACAAGCCTGTCCTTGGCCTTAGGTGCACCACCACCAATATGCCTCGTATAGCGCGTGCTCTTGCCCGCCTCCTCGCTGCGCCACCACGTCTGCCACCAGCGACCTTTGTCAAGCGCCCATCCCTCTCCATCGCATCCCTACCAGCGCCAAAGCCTCTCCTCCTCTCTCGTCCATCATACGTGCCGCTCTCCACCCCCGCTGCATGGTCGTCATCTCCCATACTCGCCGCTGTGCTCCAACTCAGACATGCCGCTAGAGGTACAGAATACCAGCCATCACAGAGGAAGAGGAAGAGAAAGCATGGCTTCCTTGCCCGCAAACGAAGCCTTGGAGGCCGGAAGATTCTTGCCCGCCGCCTCCTCAAAGGCAGGAAATATCTCACTCACTGATCTTGCCACAGTACGTACCTTCCACTCGTAAGACACCTTTAATTCACTCCTGTTCTCAGACAACGCATAAAATCTATACTTCTAATAATTATACATGACCTGTATAACCTGCTACTTGTGAACATCCAGATTTTCTACGCTGCTTAGCATCGAACGCCTATACTCCTCTCCGACTCCAAACATAAACGGTTTTGACACCGGCATCCCCTTTTCTTGCTCATTCCCAGAACCGTTCATTGCCAACGGGAAAGGAATCGGCAATGCCTGCACATTCACATTCGCACCACGATCCAGGTATGATTGAGGTGGAGACAACGGTGAAGAAGGCGTTAATAGGAAACCTCGTTGGATTGAGGACAGTAGTGATGAAATCGGTGTTTTTGCATTTGTGTCAAAAATTGTGTCTGTTGAGATGACTGTCGGCGTTGTGGGATCATTAGTGACTTCTGAGGGTTCAGCGCTCTCAGCCACCACTTCAAAGATTTGGTGACTAGCTAACGTCTCCTCGGCGCTCTCAGTCGTCTCAACAATACCAGGCTCCTCTTCCGCATGCGGGCTGTGAATGACGACAAGAGGAGTCTCCGTGTCTGCGTTCTCAGTGTCGGAAGATCCGGTCACTATTTCCTCTTGCTCAGCATGTGAAGATGCAGTCATTGTCTCTTCTTGCTTGGCGTCGGAAGATGCAGATAGTGCCTCATCATACTCAGTGTCGGAAGGTGACATCCCGTCCGCTTCATCACGTGAAGTGAGGGATAGCGCAGGTGGCTCTTCAACAGCAAGTGCACTGGATTTGGTAGAGGGTGTTGGAGAAGGAGGAAGTGGAATGGTAGCCGGCTGAACATTTTTCTTGACCTCAGTACGTGTAGGTTTGAACTTCCCCTTATCAACCGCGGAGGCAGATGAAGACGAAGACGCGGTTTTGGACGGAGCCAAGCGACCCCAAAGCTGCTTTGATGGCGCAACGGTGGGCTGTTTGCGGTCGACAGTAGAAGCCTTGGCACGAGAAAGTTGAGAGAGAGTTGGCTGGGTAACACTGCCAACTTTCGGTGGTTTGGTGGTCGTTGTGGACACGGATGTCGCAGGTCTTGAAGGCGCAGAGGGTCGTGCCAGATTGTCGCCCACTCTCGGGACTGGTTTAGGCTTTTCTCGTACAGGCGCGGCAGGTGGAGCTCGGGTAGGGAGGACTTTGACATCAGGTTGGCATGCTCTACCAGTAGCAGGTGGAACTCGAGACCGGACGGCAGGAACGGGAGCCTCGGCGTTTGTCTCCGCGGCCTTTGACGATGCATCTGTGATGGGCACACGACGGGGTCCAGAAGGCCCGGACAGTGTTGGGACTGATTGCTGGGGACGGAGTCGCTGTGGCGCATCTCGATGGCTTGCAGCTGAGTTTGGCCGAGCAGGCAATTTTTGAGCATGAGCTGACATAGTGGTTGAAAGTTCTTTTCGTGACGGTAGTGTTGTAGACACAGCTCGTGATCGAGATTCCACAGTCGTTGTTGAACGACTGTCAGATACTGTTCGCGTGGGGGGACGGATGGGAACGAACGCCGGGGGTGGCATTTCTGTTTTCTGCCGAGTTGCAGGAGCTGATGCTTTAATAGATGTAGATTTTGTCCGTCGATCGGCCGACAGAGTCGATGAAGACGCGGACAAAGCATGAGCCGTAGGGTTGTTAGCTTCAAGGCGGTTGCGCGTTGATGTTGTGGCTGAGGTCGACGATGAAAATTTATTCTTGGACGTTGTGTGAGAGGCTTCCTGTCGGGCATTGGAGGATGTTTTTATGTCAAGGTACTTTTTTGTGGTAGGGCTGAGAGGTCCTGTGAAACTAGAAGAAAGAACTGAGCTATATAAAAATCGAAGGAAATGATATGGAGGACATACCCATCGACACGATTGGGCAATACAAGTCTGTAAGCCTCGAACAGTTTTCGACCCACCACTCGGATGTCTGCCTGCGCATCTTTCGCCGCCATTCGTATGACTTTTTCTATCTCACTTGCACGTGCATCCTTCTCCAGGTCTGGTGGGTTGAAACAATTTACGCATGTCAATGTTCCTTCTGCCGCAGTGAACCTGATGGATGACGACTTGTCTTCGATTGCTTGCAAAAAGTAGGAGATTATCGAAGGGAGCTGAGTCATTTCGATTATCGTCGTGATACATGCTCTGGACCGCGTTATAATAACTTTGTTCGTGCGGCCGCATAGAGACAATAAAGTTGGGAGAAAGATCTGTAGAAGAGGTTTGAATGACTTTCCGAGTCCAGTTGCCACTGCACTAAGTAGATCAATTGCGACCAAGGACAGGCGGGTCCTCTCTGTGACCAGGCTGTTGATTATCGGTCGTGAACTAGACCGAAGGATAACGATCAATTCTGTTGTGAATTCGCAAGCTCCAGCGTTCAGACATAAGTCAGTGAACAACTTTAAGTTGTTAGCGATGATCTCCCATGAGTCCTCCGTTTCTGGTTGAGAGAATTTGACTTGAAGAGGTTCAACTCGAGAGTTCAAGTCAGTAGCAGAGTCCACTGGCTATATATGAGTTAGTAGACAACAAGCAGAGTGCACACTAAAGACGCACGGAATTGAGCATATCTTGAGGAGTAGGGTTTATACGAGGCTTATGTGATATAAGCGTCGCACCAAGAGAGGGATAGGGAGAAGAGCACAACTGGGCCAAAGGAAGTTCAACAATATGGGATAGGTTCATTCAAGTCATGTGATCGTGATGTCTAGGTCAAGGTGATCAAATGAGACCCCATTAGTGACTTCTGGCTTGCTTCTGGGTGGGCTTAGACTTTCCAAGAGACGTCAGCTTTGTACCGGCTCTGTTCTACATACGCACCCGCCCAACCCTCTCTCAGGCAAGGTCTGTATGATTTGTTTTAAGTCGAATCGTACGTTGATTTGCTCTTCTAATCAGCTATCACCGACGCCCCCCCACATGTCGAGAACAACGAAGTATACGGATATGGGGTGGCCAGAGTGTAATGCTTTATGGAAGTACGATTTACTCACAGAACCCCTTCTTTCATCCGAGCTAGCCCGCCTCTCAGGGGCGACGTCATACCAGAAGACAGACTGTGTTACCTTCCAGCCTTGCCCAAACCCAGAAGAAAGTAGTCAGGATCGTTATGTTGTGCTTGATTGGGCCTTGCATAATGGAAATTGGCAATTTTGTGCTATATTGGACGGTGAGCATTTCTTTTCCACTAAGCCTGGAAGTCCTAATTGAAGCAGGACATGCTGGACATGAAACGGCCGATCACACTATCAAAACATTACCCCCCCTTGTCCTCAAACGCCTCAAACTCCTTCTTAACTCAAAAGAAGAACCTAGTGTGGATGATGTCTCGCAATTGCTTGTTGATGCAATATCCTCAGTCGATGATACGATAACCAAAGAAATCCTTGGATTGTTTCCAGATGTTGATTCCTTTGCGACCCTTTCCGATGATGCCATTCGCGCGATTATCAACGATAAGGACTCTGGAGGAAAGAACGCCTCGATGATCTCACGTTGTCTAAGAGGAACGACCGTGCTTGTATCCCTAGTAGACCCAGGACGCACCAACCTATGGGTTGCTAGTCTCGGAGATTGCCAAGCAGGTAAGCAAGGGATTCTGAGTAAGCATATAAGAACCTTGCAAAATAACTATGTTACCAGCGCTTGGGATCCATAGGCCCGATGGACATTGGGAATCTTCGCTCTTGAGTTCCTTTCACAATGGTGAGAATGCATCGGAACGAGAGAAAGTATCCAGAGAGCACCCGGATGAAACGGAGTGCTTTCTGAATAACAGGGTTCTTGGTGCACTTGCTGTCACCCGAGGTGAGTGATCCTGCACCATGGTGTAAACTTGGTGTAAACGCCATGTATACGAATTCCATTTAGCAGTTGGTGATCACCTCTTCAAATTGCCAGCACCATACACAGAGAGGATCTTCATGAATGCCGAAGAAGGCTTTCGGGTTTCAAAGGACATACATGACTTCTTGTGGCGAAACAAAACGCCGCCCTATATTTCTAACCTAGCAGATGTTCGACACGTCAAGCTAGACGGGATGGAATCACTCCTTGTTATGTGTTCAGATGGGCTATTGGATCTTTATGCAGACTTGCACATGGAACTTTCGGAACTCGCGGATTATTGGATACAAGTACTGGTGGCAAAAAGAGCCCGAATCTCTTCGCCAGACGCCTCGGGCCAAAATCTGGCACTGTGCCTTTTGAGAGACGCTTTAGGCAATGACGATATCGATGCAGTTTCTAGATTAATAACGGTGGAGATAGGTTTCAAGTGGATGGATGACACCACTGTTTTGGTGCAACAGCTAGAGTCAAGTTGAAAGGGAATCGACGATATTTGGCAAGAGTTGCCGTAACAAACTTATTACTCAGCCTTAAGAGTCAGTTTTTTTAGATATAACTCGCTTATTGATCATTTCTTCCTCTGAAATCATCACAATGGCTCTGGATCCTGACCATGTTCTGTTCACATGCCTCTCGTGCTCTATTGCTTTCCTCTCTGCAGAGGAGCAACGTATGTGTTTCGTAGTTTCTTGTCAAGATCTCCAAGTTAAATCTTCATCTAGGAGTCCACTATCGCTCAGACTTCCATAGATATAACATGAAGCGTCGTGTGGCTTCTCTTCCGCCCGTTAGTGCAACTGCATTTGACAACAAAGTTCTGGAGCGCAGGGCGGAAACTGCGATCATGGCGTCAGCAAAGGACTCCACTTGCAGTGTTTGCAAGTAAGCATATCATGTTTCCACACAAAAACATTATTGAACTACCCTTAGCAAAGTCTACACTACGGAAGGTGCATACCGATCTCATATAAATTCTAAGAAACACAAGGAGAACGAGGTCAAGGCTGCCTCTGCCATCAAGCCGCCTTCGCAAGACTTGCAGACTTCTTCTGCGGAAGATACAGTCCCATCCCATGAGCCATCGACATCGACTTCCTTTGTAGTGCAAGAAACAGCGCCTCAATCAGTCTCGCTTGTTACAAATGCTGAGGCTTCTCTGGATGACGATATCGAGCAGAGCATAGACGAGAAAATTGCAGCTGCTCGTGCCCGTTTAACGCCTACTCATTGCCTATTCTGTTCTCAGGAAACGACATCTCTTGAGGAAACCCTTACGCACATGTCTCAAATCCATTCGTTTTTCATTCCCGATGCAGATTACCTTGTTGACATCACGGGCCTGATCATCTACCTTGGTGAAAAAATCGCTGTCGGGAACGTCTGCATTTTCTGTAACGACAAAGGTCGCGAGTTTCGTTCTTTGGAGGCTGTGAGGAAACACATGGTAGACAAGAGCCACTGTAAAATCGCGTACGACACTGCCGACGACCGCCTCGAGGTGTCCGATTATTACGACTTCACAAGCTCGTATCCAGATACTAAATCAAGGGGAAAAGGGTCTAAAAGTGGACAACAGGACGAGGATGAGCCTTGGGAGGATGTTGAGGATGATGGGAGCGATGCAGATGAAGTGGTCGATGAATCGGCTTCTGATGATGAGTCAGGATTAGACTTGGATTCTGAAGACAGCCTGCCGGATAACCAGATCACATATGGTGACTCCCACCTGGAGCTGGTGTTACCATCTGGAGCGCGGATAGGGCACCGAACGATGAGACGGTATTATGCGCAGTCTTTCCCTGGAGCTCCTCGAGGTAAACCTGAAGATCCTAACTCCGGGGCTGCAGTGGTTCGCCGACTTCTTGCGGACAAAAACTCGGCCCTTGTGCCTCGGAAAGGCGGATTTGGAGCTTTCGGTTCTGGGACAGATGTCGTCAAAGCTAGGAATCGCGGGGAGGCTCGCGAAGCAGGGCGCCATGTCAAGGAGTTCAGAGATCAGAAGCGCCGTGAAGATTTTAAGACAAAAGTCAGCTTCGTTCACAATTCTCAAAAGCATTTCAGAGATCCTCGTGAGTCATAATACTTGTGCTGACAATTATTTTTCCGTTGACCCATTTCGTTACAGTACTTCAAGTGATTAAAAGCCCTCTTGTTCTGTCTCATGATCCTGACCCCTTTGCCCTACTAGTGATGCGTTTCTCGAAGACTTTCCAAGCGTTCGTGCCTAGTCCTAGTTCGAAATTCGCACTTTTGTGGACGTCATTAAATCATTGCGGTATATATGTACTTCGTTTGCTAAGGGAATGGCGAAAAGCTGGATTGGGTATCATATTTGCTATCGACGAGTGAAAGTTGGACCCAAGGTCTAATACAAGTAGGCGGCTGGAACGACACCTTCCTGGCCTGTTCGCACGTCCCGCGTGTACCACCAGCTGAAAAGGATAATGAGCTTAACTATCTACCATGATATAGAATGGCAGGCAACTTACGCAGGATCTCGGTCATCCAGCACTTCAAGTTCTGCACCAGCGGATATTGGTAATTCACCTTCGCCAGCACCATCGAAGGAATAACGAGCATGTGCTGGCCGACTTGTCTCTTCCGCCAGCATACCACCAATAGCGTCTGAGGGCGTCTCTGCACGCATGTAATTACTGGCGTCAGGGCCAAATGGATCATGATTGTCATGTGTGATTTCCTCTTCTTCTTTTTCACCATGGTTGACGAAAGGCCCGGCGCCTAGAATTGTTGTACGAGTAGCCGCATTGATATGTTCAAGTAAAGAGGAAGGTCGATGATGGGTAGAATCGTCGTCGTCATCTTCCGCGGCGTCGAATTTGGTCATTTTGTCGTCGCGTCGAGATAACAAAGTCCACAAGATTCCAATGAGTGCAATGAGGAAAACCACGCCAGCCGCGATAGCAATTGAAATGAGGATAACAACCCCAGTAGCTAAGAAATCTGGTTGCGCCATATCACAATTCAGCAACGAGCTACTTTATATAACTAGTGTACTCACGACGTTGATTAAAGCTGAAGGAGGAGAAAGAACGGAAAAGTGATGACACAGCTCCCGAAGAACCGGTAGCAGAGCTTGCTGAGATATATGGAATGAGTGTTTGCCCGTCGTACAGGGCAGACGAAGCATTGCCGAATGTCGAATCAGACAACAACCCAGAAACCATGAGCATACGATCAGGCTCGATGACTCCGTTGGCAGAGTGCGTATCTTGCAGAGGGACCATGGCCAATTGAGCGACAGTCGTGCTTCCTTGTAGCGTTGAACCTGCAACAGAAGCAGAAGTCAGAATGGGCCAATGACAGAGATGCAGAAGACAAACTCAAGGTCGACCAATGTATACCATTCCAGAAAGACAAAAAGGTAGACGAACCATCAGTGGACCTACAGCGTATAAGTCAACAGTCAGAAGACTACCAACCCACTCACCGTCCAGCAGCAAAGATACTGCTAGCATTGCCATTGTTGACTTCAACTGCTGAGATCGGGCCCAGAAGTTCTCCAGGGGCACCTAAAGCAGTCCAAGTAGAGTTGGAGAAGCTAAACTGCACGACGTTTGAAACAATATTGTCGGACAATGCAATGGAGCCGGATGCCACAAGAAGTTCTTGGTTCACCTGTTGAAATGTTGAAATGCCACATTGATAAGCTAAAGCAAGTAGAATTCAATGATGCTCTTACTCCTGCATACGCAATTGATGCCACCTCTCCCTGGATGCCGCTTCCAAGAGTGTTCCATTGCTTGCTGGAGATATCATACGCGCAAATGGACTGGCAACGTAGGGATCCAGCTTGAGAGAATGTTCCTGCAACAATAATGGTGTTTTCTTTGGAAGCCGATTTTGAAACAGATCGGACGACCACAGGTGAGTCCGAAGTCCCTTGAAGGGCCGGTATTTCATCCCCGTTCCATGCTTGTTTTGAAAGGTCGTATACTGCGAGGCCGTTGGCATTTGTATTCCGGAGTGTAAACTCGCCCCCGATATAAAGAAGACCTTCGTCAACAAGAAGAGAACGGACAGTCCCATTCACCTGGGATCCTTGAAGGCCCTGTATTGTAGCAGTAGCAGTATTATAGATAGCGATTGCTTCTGACGACAGGGACGACCCAGTGGCAATGAACGAGAAATTTCCACCAATAAGGGCAACTTCGGTGTCAGAAGACGAGTTGGTCCAAAAAGCACCTGCTAGGACAGCCGGGGAGGGCGCTGGCATTGAGGCCGGGAGCGGGGTCAACTTTGTCGATGGAGTCTGCCTTGAAAAGAACCTCGATCGCAGCACATGTGACATCCAGGCAGATGAAGGGATCGGGGAGCGACGGCGCAGGGCGATAGACGTTGCACTGTTTTGAACAGTGTCGAGTTGAGCACCGAGCGGACTGATAGCAGGGCCAATTTTACTGTCGCCGTTTTTCAAGATGACCATCCCGCTGGCACCGACTTTGCGTGAGGCGACAACGTTACCAGCGATAAGTTGAGTTGATGCAGTCTCATTTGCGACAAATGTCATCTTTCCCACTACAAATCCTCCGCTGTTGACCCATGCACCCTTTTCGATATCCCATGTTGCAAATCCGGCAGCAGAAACTCCTGCATTGGACGACGTTACTACCCGTGTGAAGTTCCCCGCCACGAGCACTTGTCCGTTTGTCAAACTGATACTAGAGACAGGGCCATCGAGACCAGAACCTAAAGGGCCCCACGTGCCGCTTTGAACGTTGTATAGAGCAACGCCTTTGAGCTTTCCACTCGTAGAGCCGGATAACGTGTCGCTGAAACCGCCGCCTACAAAGAGTTGATCACCGTAGAGGAGAAGCGAGGTTACAGGGCCATTAAGTCCGTCATTGATAATGGATGACAACACTCCGTTCTTGAACACGACAAGGTTAGCCGCACCGGTGGCAGAACCCGACGAAAGCGTAAAATTTCCACCGAGGTAGATACTTCCAGAGGGATGGTGCGCAACAGCAGTGATGGCGGATGGGTTAGCGAATGACAATCCATTGCTACCGCCGGCTCCATTGAACATCTCAGTTCCCAATATATCTAAGGAGGTCAAGGTAGAGTTGGGGAGCGTCTTGGTTGCATCAGCGTCGGTTTCGGTAAAGCTTCGTGACCATTCAAGGAAGCCAAATCCATTGTTCGTTCCTTGCACAGACCCCGATGCAGTCCCGGAGTCACTCGAGGTGGAATTGCCATTGGATTTGAGAACCATTTGCACCCTATCTGCAACGAGCTCGTATTTCCCTCCTTGCCCTGAGCCTATCGGATCATCGGCAAGTGACATGGATATGGTTACGACAAAGTCGGGAGAGGAAGGGAGAATTGGGCCGCTGTAAAGAAGGATAGTGGCATCGTCCTCATTCTGTTGGGAGATAGTGGCAACCCTCGGCTGCAGGCCTTCTCCAGGGAAGACCGTGATCTTGACAGAGGTGCGCGAACCGCAGTCCTGGAAACTGATGCAGCCTGGTACAAGTAAATTGATGTCGTAGTTTCCAGATGCCGATACATAGGGAACCCAAGTAAAGGAGGGGCCATTAGCGGCGGGTGTTCCGACATCTACGCTGCCGACAAGTACTGTCTGTGTAGTTCCAGCAATGTCTGTATTTGCAACCTTTGCGGCCCAGTCTCCGGTGCGCGTCGTGTTAGACGGGTTAGGCGCAAAACATGAAACGCCATTATTTTCATCCACTGACGATGCAAAGGCTCCGGATGACAGGAGCTGGAAAATGTGGAGGCCGGCAGACGAGCCAGTAAACTGCGAAAGCTTAACTTGGACACCAGTGATGGTCAAGGTATTATCGAAAAGGAAATCTTGATAAAGCAATGACGAGTCGGTGGAAAGAGAACAGGGATCAGAACAGGTCTGTGTCTGTCCCGTCGCTGTATCACGATAGTGGAGGGTCTGTATCTTGTTATCCGGAATGGTAGTTACACTGTCCGACAAGGTTAGATAAACAATAAGGCACATGAGGAAGGCACCTTACCTAAAGCCAGAAGTTCCGTGGCCACTTTGAAACGTGTTACCCAGACGTATGCCATTGGCAGAGATAAAGGTAAAGGTTCTGACGGTAACCAATGCCTCAGATGAGTCCGCGGCAAACCAAGAGTTGCTTGGGCCATCGGCACCTGAGGGGCAAAGAATGTTCTTGATATCACTAAACCGGGTGTCGGATGTCGATGGAGAGCCGTCCAGCTGAGCATTACTGAGAGGGATGGGAACAAGAGACGAGGAGAATGGCGTAGCACCCTGTGAGAATGGAACATTGGGATTGTTGGTGCCGTTCAACATTGCGCCTGATCCAGGGAATGTGGTTATGAAAGACCCAGCGAAGAATATGCTTGAATCGGATGCGTTTGTTGTGATTGAAAGGACTCTGGATTGTGCACCAGAGACACCGACGAATGGAGGGTGGGACCAAGAGCCCGCCTTGGGATCCCAAACGGCGATGTTCGAGCCAGGTGACGTGAAACTCCCTCCAACCCACACCTTATTTCCAGTCGCATCACAGAAGATGGCGTTGATCTCGCCATTGGGGCCGTTTGAGCCAAGCGGGGCGAAAGAGTTATCAGACGGCCTGTAGGAGGCGATGTTGTTGGCAGAAATGCTGCCGATGGAGGAAAAGGAACCTGAGATATAAAAGATGTCCTTGAGGTTACATCCTGTGGAGACGCGACCGCCAACATTCGTAGACGCAAGGCGGGTGAGAGCACCGTTGGCGTCGCGCGAAAAGAGGGTGGACGACTTGGGGTCGAATGCTGGTGAGGAAGAGGAATTTTGAAATAACTCTAATCCTGCAAACGCGCCGGCGAGACCGACAGTCCCCATGCGGTCAAAATCGACGAGTGGAAGGGCAGCGAGGGCGACATTTGAAAAAAGAGAGAGTACGAGAATACGAGATGGGGAGGTCGTAAACATTAGGCGAGAAAAGAGAGCATACAGATAGTACGCGGGGTATTACGTTGGTATAAGCCTCAGGACGAGGAAGTGGCCTTGAGGGCGAGCAGGACAGCAAGAAATACGACAATGACAACGACAACCCTTCAACAGGCGATGATTGTTGTAATTCCAGTTTTCACACGGTCAATTCCGGCTTCCAAATGATTCCATGATCAACAAACTTCAAGGTCTATGTATGGTCGAAGCCCAAGTATTTTATTCGTGATCTCCCTTTGCTACAACATTGCTCATATCTACCGAACCGCCGATGGGGACCATGAATGGCGATGCTTTATCCAAGTTTCTGCAATTTTCCGTCAGTCGATACCTAACCCTTTTATATGTCGACTCACTGGGGGAACCGGTAACGGTGCATGGGGTTTCGCTTTGCATTAAAGAGAACTTGCTCCGTGTCCGAGTCATCCGCGGACATGGCAGTGTGCTTGACAGCAATGTCCATGAGCCGTTCGCGTGGAGTGGAGTAGAGCGCAATCCAGCGAGTCAAGTAAGTGTCGTGTGTGGCCTCGGGGGCAAATTTGTATGCGGCAGCGGCCACCAGTCCAGCCAGGACAGTGTTTCTCCAAACAGGGCTACTGAAATCTGCACCATTGGTGAGACGGAGTGCGTCGGGAAAATGTGTAGGGACTGACCTTCACGAGGATAATGCTCATCGGTGTCCTCATGATGGTGATCCTTGTGGGCAGAGCTGGATGCGTTGCGGCGCGAAACGAGAGAGGCTGCGGGCCGCTGGCGAGCCAGCAACGCCGCTCTAACAAGAGACATGGGTGGTGGTGAACTTAAAGGAACCGTCAGACTTCAACACAAGCAAACAAACGACTTTGTCCTCACCCACAATGTCGTCCGCCAGCGTTCCCCGTCTCTCTATCAGCCTCTCCAGGTCTCCCTTGATTTCCCAGCTGCTTCAAGTTCCCCCAGCACCATCACACACGACTACTACTAGCAATGACCCCAGTCTGCCTGCTCTATGCTCCACTGCACATTCTGCTACGGCTGCGCCTGGCTCCAAGCCACTTCCACCACCATTGCCACAACAAACCTTCAATTCTCTTGATTCTCTCATTCGCGCTGTTGACAATCAGTTTACCTCCGAGATGACGCGCATCGTAATGCACATACAAGAAGCTCGCGACTCCATCCAGGTGTATAGGAATACACGAACCGACCGACAAGATTGTCTCAGGAAGCGGCACGAGCGATTTGCATTGTAATGAGCCTATTGTGCGAGGAATACTACAAAAACACGCCGAGTGTTGCACATTACTTGTAATACTGGCAGTTGTTGTAAAGATCATTCTATTCATGTGAAACCCCCGTGACTTCTGAGCATGTGCGCTTCTGAACAATGGTGAAAGCCCCCGATTTCTTGTCAACTACCATCATCATCGATATTGTCAATATGTGTACGGCCAGCCTCGTCGCCCTCAAGCTCCGCATTGACATTACTTCCTACAGCCGAGCAGCCAATTCGCAAGTCCTCCATTGATGACGAGACTCGTAGGACTCTTGAACGGCGCTTAAGCGAACGTCCTGACAAGAAGGAACTCGTTGAACGCAACGTGCTCAAAGGTGCGTATTCTATCGTATTATAGATGTAGCACTACTTGACTTCTAATTGGGCAACAGACGATAAGGGCATTGCCCCGAGCTTGGTCGCTGCACGGCAGAAACTTGAGCGCTCACAGCTAGAGGTCTGGGCCATATGAATGGTTATGAATATCACTGAAAGAAGCTGTAGGACAAACTAGACCACGCCTTACAACAGCGCCCCAAGGCCACCGAGCTGGTCAAAGGGGGAATCCTGACAGGTGCGCATCCCATCGACTGTAATTCAACATCTAAATGGCGACATGTTTTCATCATGTAGAGGAAGAGGCTCCCCCATCATAGTATAATATGGCTGAGTGTGGATGATCCATGTGAATGTATATGAACGTATTAGCTGGAAGATGTAAATTAGTGATACTGTGCTCGATGCTCTGAAGTATAATCAAACGAAGAACGTACTTTGGTTTATTGTGATCGCAGGTAGTGTAGGTAAGCTGGGTCTAATTACTCCTTCCTCGCCTCTCTCGTATTCTTTCTCTCATTTCTGTCGCTGCGCGCATTGCGCCGGCACCGCCTCCATAGCCACGGCTTCTCAGCCAACCGACAAGTTTAGGTGTGAACGCGGCTGTGAAGCCCACACGCACGGGAAGGAATAGTGTTTTATGGATAGTATACGCCAAAACGGCCATCGCATAGAGCCCTTCGTGGCCACCCTGCCCAGGTCGTGTGCCACTGTTGTCCATCTCATCACGGCCAGGTTCTGGTGGGTGGGAGTTGAGCACTCCTGCAATCATCTGCTTCACATTCGTAGCGACTTCTGAGACGTACTCCGCGCCAAGGAGATTGATACCAGCGAATGCAACGCAGAAGTCAATCGCGCCGATGATAAGGTAGACTCCGAGGGCATACCAGCCATATGACTTTATAAGGTGTTTCAGGCGCTGGGACAGGGTGGCTTCCGGTGGAAGAGATGGCGGTGGTAATTCGTCAAGTCGAGGAGAGTTTGGTTCTCGAAGAGTTAGGCGGGTTGGGGAATGGTGAAAGAGACGGGAACGCGTTGAAGATGCAACGAGGGGCCGAAGACGAACGATTGGGAGAATAGGGGGGGCAATGCGGGGGGCGAAGGCTCGCATAAGAGGAATTCGGGGGAGTAAACTGCGAACCATCGCTTTTGAAACCAGCAAAAGATGGTGCACTGCAAATGCAATAATTATATTTTTGTTTTTGGCTGATGACTGCGATCACAAGTGACGAAGGCATTCGGCACAAGCCGTCTGGAGCACGTGCTAGTCGGCATCCTCCGAGATGTAAATTTTGGATCGATCGCTTTGCTACTCCCTCTTTTTAGGGAATTCCTCTCTGAAATTTGAGAGAGCTCTACCCCTCCCCCTCTTTCTTTTCTGTTTTCCCCCCGTTACATGCATCAGGTCATCGCCCTTCGCGGCCTATCACCTGCTTCCGTTCGATAGCATCGCCACTCTCCATGACTCAAGTTCCCGATGATCCTCAGGGCCCTTTCGAAGGTCCTGAAAAACTTCTCGAGATCTGGTTTAAACCTTCTGCAAACGATGTCCCAGACGCCGATACCCCAAACTCATCTGGGAGAACAGGCCTTCGTAAGGTCGATCGCAAAATATGGGAGCAAATGCTCGACATTGTCAAATGTCAGGTCCTCAGTGTCATCCAAGGCGATGAGATGGACGCATATCTGCTGAGGTTCGTGTACATCCTTCTGCACACAACATTTCTAACGTATCGCCAGCGAATCGTCTTTCTTCGTATCCCCCCATCGGCTCATCCTCAAGACCTGCGGAACCACCCTTAATCTCCTTGGTTTGCCTCGCATACTCGAGATCGCAGCCACGCAGGCCAACATGCATTCTGTCCACCGCTGTTTCTACTCTCGGAAGTCGTTCATGTTCCCTGAACGCCAACTAGGCCCCCACAGGGACTGGAAGCAGGAAGTCGAGTATCTCGACAATATTTTTACCACTGGTGCTGCTTATACAGTGGGAAAAGTTAACGGCGACCATTGGTTGCTCTACATGACCAATCCTGCGGAAAATTCGCTCGATATACCATCTCTTGAATCCACGAGCAGCCAGCTGCCCCCTGACTATACCATAGAAATTCTTATGAGCAACCTTGCTACCTCTGCCCGCGCCCCCTTCTTCTCTTCCCTCTCCCCCTCCGACGACCCTCGCGTTCATGCCACAACACTATCTCAAAGCCTTGGCATATCAGATATATTCCCACCGCATCTCACCAATTTAGATGCCTATACATTCACTCCATGCGGATATTCTGCGAATGCGCTCGTCAAATGGGGAGACGAATCTACCTCTATCGATGGAACAGATTCGGATGTCAAATCCGACGACTCCAGAGAGGGCTACTACACCATCCACGTCACTCCAGAAGAAGGCTGGTCATATGCGAGCTTCGAATGTAATGTTCCATCCCACACCTCGGAGAAAACTCGGTCCACCCCTGATCTTACGACGCTCATCCAGCGTGTTGTTAATATATTCCAACCCGGCCGTCTCAGCCTGACGCTGTTCATCTCCAGCCAGAATAACGATGCCGCCGATGAGGGCGTTGAAACAGCACAAAAAGTCTTCAAATCCGCGCTTACAGACCCCACCATCACCCGTAACTTCTCACATGGAAAAGCCCCACTCTCGAATGGATGCCGGCCACCAACCTACAAGAGGACGGATAAAATTAACTATGAGTTTGGTGGTTATGATCTTGCATTCGCGAGCTTCGAGCTCAGCACCTGAATATACAGAAGTATGTATGCATTGTGTACATCTAACGTCAGTCGGTCTTCTGCTGACCATCTGCTATCATTCGAATGGATGTTGTTATTACCCAGTACTACCGGAATCACTTCATCTGCGAATCATCCCAATATATTGCTTGCTCGTGCCTTTTTTCCCTTCACACTTATGTCAGGACCCTTTAGCATATACATAACAACAGCCAAACATCAGAATCATTCCCTTGTCACAAACTCGTGTGATCTAAGGTGATGGTCGAGTTTGCTCTATTCTCCGATTGAGCCACGGCAGTCACCAATTGCCCATGTGTGTGTAAACTTCTCTTTCTCCCAGAGGACGAATATTTTTAATTCTCATAACTCTTACATTATGAGTCCTTTTTATAAAATCCAAACCATATCTCACTGGACATTTCACGAATTGATCGAGTATATGAGTTGTCTGGTAAAGCCTCACCATTTTTTATTACGTAAGGATATGAGGAAGAAATACGATCAACCAACAACAGATCAGAGCTTGAAGTTCCTTGACGATGATTCGACACGCCACAGCCTATCAACAAGCAACTGATATTGATTGATAGAAATTTTTAAGCAGCCAACTTGGGTAGAACATTCGTCACCCATCCAATCTGTTGCCATGTGCTGCTGCCTGAGTTCATGGATTGCAACACCGCCGGTCGGTGTTGCCTCGTGGCAGCGGTCTGTATTGAATAACACGAAATAACACGACCTGCTTCTTGACCACTTGATCCTTGGTCTCCAATTCCACAACACATAACGTTATGTCCTTTCGCCCTGGCTTGTTGGCTCCAGGGACTTGAAGAATCCAAACTCGGACATGAATTGTGGTTCTTTGCACGCTCTCGGACATGCGTCGCATCATTTGCCCGATTGGCAAATGCTTTTTTATATGTTGACCACGCTGAAGCCCTTCCATCTTTTAGCCCAACTTGCCACTCATCGCGCTCTTCACTACCTGTGATTATGCAAGGAAGTGTTGTTTCCCTACCAAGCGCCACGTCTACCGAACATCTCGAGGCATTGTCTGAGGTCAGCGATTTTAGTCTCACAGACATGGGATATACTGGCCAAGGGCCATGGACGTACCGCAACCTCACTGACGCATCATTGGATCAAGAATTAATTCGCATGTCGGGAGCCAAAAGCTACTCTTTTGGAGTCGATGTTGTATCCCTCCAGCCCTGCCTCTCGCATGCTTATCGGTCACAAGATCGGTATGTAACTGAGGAATGGGACTTGTCCGATGGAAAATGGATTTTCAATGCTGTATTGGACGGTGAAATGTTTTGTTTTGCGTTTACTTACTCCTCTCATTTTCTCAACGCGCAGGCCATGTGAATCACGATACTGTTGACTTCGTCGCAGAGACTTTGCCTATGATCATCAAAGATACTCTGCGCAGTTCTGTCACTGAAAATATCTTCGTTCCATCGGACCATATTTCCGACTTATTGGCGGCCGCCATACAGGAAGTCGACAATCGCATAACTTTTCGTTTCATCGATCTTCTCCCGCGAACACAACTTCATGACGGCAATTTGATCAAAGATTCTGATGTTCTATCCCCACTTCGTGACGCAGATCACAAGACAATTGCGCAGAGCTTAGGCGGTACGACCTTAGCGCTTAGTTTGACTGATTCCAGAGGGAATTTATGGGTAGCTAATCTCGGAGGTACGCCTGCTAGCGCCGACCGTTATCCATAGCTGTTCTTACTGGATCAGATTGTCGCGCAGGTGGGTCATACAGATGGAACGTACTCTTAGCCATCGCGCTCATACGTTTGAATGTTTACGTCAGTGATGGGCAATCGTCGTAGTGGAGCATGGTTTGGCAAACTAATCAACTCGGTACATGATCTTAACAATCCAGAAGAATTGTCACGATTGACCCACGATCACCCCGGAGAGCCAAGTGCGATAAAAGATGGTCGTGTAATTGGATTTTTGGAGCCAACTAGAGGTACATCAGTGCTCAATAGCCCTCTATCTATGCGGTCTCAAGTTTGCATAAACAGCAGTCGGAGATACTTGGCTGAAAGTTCCCGCCACATACGCCTCGCGTGTGTGTGTAAAGTTGAAACAGCCCTGGATTTCGTCAAGGCAATTTCAACAATATGCCCAGCGCATATTGACTCCTCCTTACGTGTCCAATATTCCGGAAGTTTCCCATTTTGTCCCAAATGCACCGTATTTTCTATTGCTGGCTTCAGATGGGTTGTTATCGACGGAACGGTATAATGGAATGGACGCCACAAAAATAATTCATCACTGGACCCGGATCTCAGGAGAAGCCTTAGATTCACCCTCTGAAACTGCAAACGCTGCATTATCCGTGTTGCGAGACATGCTAGGTGGCGACGACATTGACATGGTATCACGAAACTTGACCGTGGAGATGGAAGAACGCTGGATGGACGATACGACTATCTTGGTACAAAAAAGCTGTGCGGCGTAGGTTTGTTTATTTAATGGCCCTCCATTAGCCGGTAGCCCGCACTCAATCATCTTCTCCGTAATTGGAATGTAATGCTATCTGTCTACCTGTGGAGCCGCAAGTAGGGCATAGACGGGTGTAAAGCTCGGCAATTGGCCAAGTGAAGGAGGTCTATTAGGAATGACCTGGTGTCAGGAGCTTGCATTAAAAAGTAAAAGAAGCAAAACATACGAATCCTAATTTTCTGATCCCCGAAAGCATATCATGGGAATTTTCATGAGCAATGTGCGCATATGTCAAAATGTCGTAGATTTGATCCTGAACGGGCCAACGCTCAAAAAACTCTGCACCATCCATCATCAGCTTGGGGTATGCATCGATTTCTCGGCCCTGCCCAGGCATGTAGTCGACCTTGTCGCAGTATTTCCTACGACAAGACTCGCGTTTCATATCGTCCGATTGATATACATCTTCACGAGGAGAGAGAATGAGGCAAACATTGTCGGATCCTGAGCACAAATGATGATATGATGCCCATTCTCGCATCCTGGGGGACAGTTTTGAAGCCTCTCCTCGAGACAAATAGCGGCAAATGTCGGTATACACGTCAGTTGTGAGGCAAGATGTCTCTCGAAGCTCTGGCATCACACTGTCCAAAAAGATTGAAAGAGTTTCAGTAAACGTGGCAGAATCCGGGAATTCCACCGGACTGAGAGACTTCAGTTGAATATTCATGAAGTCGGGAAGAGGGGCAAAGGATGAATGACTCCATGGAGTATAATGGAGCAAACGACTTGGACGATAAGAGTGTAACGATGTGTGGCGGTGGCCAGAAGGATCAATCTTCGGGGCA
Source organism: Tephrocybe sp. NHM501043 (assembly GCA_018855915.1). Lineage (NCBI taxonomy): Eukaryota > Fungi > Basidiomycota > Agaricomycetes > Agaricales > Lyophyllaceae > Tephrocybe > Tephrocybe sp. NHM501043. The sequence goes on from JABCKO010000009.1 coordinate 36,276, forward strand.
ATCGCAGGAAGAGAAGCGGTCACCGCCTGACTTATCGGAGGTATCTCGGCTGTAAACCGTCCTGTTTGCATGTTGTGCAGGTGAGATGAGTCGGAGGGCTCTGAAAAGGAAGATGGCGCGCTTCCGTGTTTCCGAGGTATGGGTGCTATGTTTTGGCCATAGAAATCGATTCGTTCCGAAATATCCACAGTGGAAGGGATATCCTCCGTTCCGGTTGAATGTCGTTGTTCAGAGAACTGTGCATTTTCAGAGGCCTTTTTCCCCCGCTTTTTCGGCGTGTAGTTGCATTCCGTCTTGTTGTCGTTCCTACAGTGGTTACACACCGGTAAATTTCGATCACACTGTTAAATAGAAGCTGAATTTGTCCATGAATAGTTTAAAGGGGCAGAAAGTCTAACCTTGAGATTGTTCACCCGGCAACGGTCGCACCGCGGTATCCCTCGATGAGCCGGTGTCGGAAGTGGCGTATACTTACACTCCCTTCCAGTAGTCCATGAACAGTGATTACATGCGGGTAAAACACGATCGCACTGAGAAAATGAGACAATAACAAGAAACAAGTGGTAGCCGACAAACCTTGAGATTGTTTAAACGACAATGGTCGCACCTTGGCTTTCCTCGACGGCCAATCCAAAGTGATTGACGAGCCATGTAGACCTTTGGGTTCGGTATTCTTATCGTCAATTGTTCATCTTCGTTGCTATCTCCGTATTTATCTTCCAGAAAGTCTGACATCTCCATTCTCCACAATATCTATATGTTTGACTTTGTAAACTTTTGTTCAAAAAAGGTTTTTAAAAAGATACAGGGTAGAACCGAGAGTAATGGTCGGCCAGGTACTTACTTGGATGCAAAAGTTACAATTGATTCTCTCTGAAACCAAGCGAAGCGATGCTGCGCCTCTCCTTCGTTCCAGAAAAGATGTCGAAGTGAAAGCTAATTCTATAGCTTCCAACTTGCAGGTTCAGGAGTGCCTCACTTTTTGAAAGCACTTCAATCGAACGACAGGTTGATTGAAATCGAGGACACTATGGAAGAGGGATGACAACGACGTCGACTCGGAACCTGATCTTACTTACAACCTTGAAATTGCCGTGACGTGACATGGTGACTCTCTTCGATCATATCTGGTCAAATATAGACACAAAACCTGTCTCAGCCAACGCTCCTAACGACGACTCGGGACGTACAATGGTAGATCTTGATTCTCAGCCGAACTTTAGTGCCATATCCCGCAACAAAAAAATCTCCGAGATTACTTAGTTGCACCTTGCAGTTGGAATCCTAGTATGTACTTAAAACCAACTTAAAAACGTGTGGCTTTATGACAACTCAGCGCTTTGCCCTAGAAGAACGAGACTTGAGAAGCTGAACTTTTGACAACAAGAATTCCGTCGACGGTTTCACTAACTGTATCGCCGGATAGTGATGCCAGATCATCCTCCCTCACTCCCAGCACATTAATTCAACACTTTCGTCGCAAGGCTGCCAAATATGGTGAACGTAGTTCAAAAGAACTGTCACCGGCTATATCCGAACATTGACATGAAGTCAAATAAAAACGATGGGAGTTCTGAACTTAAAAAGCTTGACATCTTGTACAGCTGTGTACAAGTGTACATAACCATAGCCAGTTTTATGAGAACCACAGTGTCTTCTGACCTGGCCCCCTATGTTACATTAGCCACAAGAGTCGTGACAAGTATACCCCACGGGGCTAGGCTAGAAGCTTCAGCGGTGCGTGTCATATGAACTTGTGAGACCAGATGAGAGTATATTGTTGAACTGTAGAGGTTATCTCCTACATTGAACCCTATGAAATCTGCTCTGGAGTGGGGAGGTTTCACTAAATTTCACGCGGCTCTGTTTTGGCTCTGAGCCAGTCCCAGCCATGATTCGGAATCCCACTGCCAACATAGTCTTCATCTACTGATTGCGCATTGGTCGTGAGGCTTTGGATCAGAAGCACTTCCTGGGAGAATGGCTCTTTCGTCATATAAGCGAGTCAGGCTTGAGGCCTTCTTTGACTCTGTCTCCCTCATTCAAGACATGCATCTGCCACACCTTGTCTTCTCGTGTCTGTTCTGGCGAGTTACTGTTTGCACGACCCTTTACACCCGTGGTGTGGATTTCTTCGACCCCGCCGCTGGAGGTGGTTTAATGCTAGACAATGGTACGCAGCTTTCCCAGTTTTCGTGACATTCAAAGCTTGGCAGGTTTATTTATCAGTCAGCAGCTGGAAATGGCCTAGGAGAACCTCTCAACGTTCGTTATACTTTGTAACATTTCCAAGTCTGATATTAATTATAGCAATGTATTATTTCGTTATAATCTAGGTGATAATATCTGGACTGAGTTCCCCAGCTGTCCTGACGGATGATGGGATCGTAAACTTTGCTCGGGCTATTGGTTTGTATGTTTTACGAGGATGTCAAGTCCAGAAGTATCCGCTGAACTAGCCTACCTCAGTTCAACCGAATGCCTTGGTATTCACCTTGGCGATCCCCAATCAGCCAATTTGGGTGACGGCAATGGCTTCGTGAATCAATCAGTGAGCTGAAAGCCAAAATATGTTATGAAGTTGGGATACACCTTGATTTCTACCATTTAGATCGAGCTTCGTCAGGATTACGGTGACCCAGACAGTGGCACTTGCTTGGAAAGCCTTATTGGGGGGAACCATTTTAGGTGATAACTTCTCTTCAAACAAATTCAACGAAACATTTTCATTTCACACAATCGCTAAATTGTTCTTCTCTCAGGGTGTTCCGACAAAATGGCCCAAACGCCAATAGCGGGGCACTTTTCTTAGCGTAAGGATTTATTCAGGACAGCTGTATCCAATTGGTCTCCACTCAAGTAAACTCCTAGCGTTTCACAGGAAGAGGTTCAGAGCTTCTTGTTCTCCACTGCTCGGCTAACTGGGTGTTAGAACATAAGCGAAAGGCATACTATTTCGCCCAACGGTTATAATATAGGAAAGTCTTATTAATGTGAACAGGTCTCTGCGACCTAAAGCCCCCCCAGGTCGTGATCTTTTAGTTTCCAACGCACTGGGCACGACGAGCTTTGGTGGAATTACGTACACGGCTTCAAGTCAGAATTTGACAGGTTTGCTCACTCCAGGTTCTTCTGGGTAAGATTCTTCTCAAATTGGTTTTCAATCCCTTGATCCCCATGAACGAAATTTTTTAGGGTCAATCATGGTAATTGCACCAGGTATCAGGCCATAAAGCCTTCAGACTGACCTTTTTGACAGGTATTGCAACGGACGGCATTACAACTTTACTGACCGTTGTGATTCAATAGCATACTTACTTCGTTGATGACCAACTTTATTGAGTTTGATTTGTCCTTATAACCTAAGAAAAGCTGATATGGTGTCTTCAAGTCGAGAACAACAATTGGTACGTGTTACAGTTACAGTCGGGAAGTTAACAAACGTGGTAGCCACTACTACGCAGACGGGATTGTTTGGAAATCAGATTCCATATGCATGTCATGATCGATGTCAAGGAAATTGTCTATGAGGGAACCAGACGAAAGCTGGTCTGGAGTGCCCTTGCGATGAAACTTGCGTCGCGCCTCTCTCTGCATTCGGACGTTCATCACTTCAGTCTTCGTATGTCGTTGGACATGAGCGAGAACACAGTCGAGCTGCAAGAAGTTGGCCGCGTTAGTAGCAAATCTTTGGTGTTTGCGCCCGTTGGTATGCTGCGAAGATGTTTTCAATTGGCCGAGGGGGAAATCAAATACAGAACAATCCTCACCACTCTGAAATCGTCGAATTTCTGTCGACAACTCTCACAATACCCCGGCTTACTACCTTCCTCCCTCTTCGGCAATTTGAGTGTGTTTGTACTTCGGCTCTTCCTGAGTAGATGCTGCCGCTCGGGGGGAATGGCAGAGGGGGGGCCCATGGAAGGTGCCTTGTTTTCCTTATCTACTGCTGTAGAAGGAAATTTGCGGGAGGTAATGATGTGCTTCGCCCGTCCACTGAGGATAGAAGGCAGCTGTGATCGGGAAGTATAGCCTGCGGTTGAGGTAGTACCTGTAGCCGAAGTGATACCAACACTATTTCCCGAGGCGGCCATGTATCCAACTGCTCCTGAGACAAGAAACCCAGAAGCAATGGCAGAGTCCAGGTTCTCGCCGTCTCCGTCGGGATCCGCCAGACGGTCATTATTGAGGGTATGAGAAAAAACCATTCGCCGATTGAGATTGTTCATCGACGCAGATCGTCTCAAATCCCCTGCTCGTTTCGCATGTAAATTTGCTTCTGCCCTCCTTTTCATGATTTCAGCCTGTTGGATTCTGTCGATGTACTCCTTTCCTTCTGCTTTCTGCTCTTTCTCGGCCTTCTGTAGCTTTTCCCAGCGACGCCTTTCCTTCTCATCGAAAGCGATGAAGGGACCTCTCGAGTAGGGATGACAGTGCAAAACAGGCCAAGGGCTCTGAGCCACATCTTCCCGCGCCTTCAAAATGGGGTATTCATGTGCAGCAATAGTGGCAAGCTCTTCGCGCATGTCTTCGATAAGCACAAACCGGCTACCGCGCGAGAAGTACTTGAAGTCGTGACGCTTCTGAGTTGGGTCACGTTCTGTTGTTCCGTTCCTTTGTTCGTACTTCAGAAGACGTTCGAGAGACAGCGCTTGTTTTTTTGTAGCAGCAGGACGGCCAGAAGTGGAAGCGGTAGGAGGATCAAGGAGTCGTTGAAGAACGCTTTCAAGTTTGGCGGTATTCCAGGTTTTGTATGCCAGCGCTGTTGAGGTCGTAGTATTGGCGCCGCACTCAACTTCTTTGCCTATTCTGTGTGTAGCAAATGGTCAGCGAAAAATACCACGATATTCATGATGATTATTACATACCTGTTCTTCAGCTTGATGGGGCTTTTCAACGAGGCGCTCGTCTTGAGTGCATTCTCTTTTCCTTCAGCTTCTTGCACTCTGTTACTGATGACGTGTGTAACGGCCTTGTCAAGGAATTTGACGATTTTCTGGAGTAATGTTTTGAGTCGTTGTCTCAAAGCTACCAACAGTGTGGGCTTACACCTCCAAGCTTCTCGATCGATTCCTCGTAGATATCTTGATCCTCGACCGGAATGTTGAGCTCGTCAACATAGAAAATAAACTTTGGAAAGGCTTGAGTGTATTTCTCCTTAAACTCTGCTTTCTGCTGTTCTCGTTCCTTGCGTTCCCGAACCTTATCACGTGTAGTAGAGAGAGAGTCGCCTGCCTTGACGCGTTTCGAGGTCTGTGGGGACACATATGGATCGACATTTGGTTCTGGGGATCGAGGACGTTTGCTCCCAGAGACTGTTCTGTTGGGCTTGACGGATGAGACTACAGATGGGAGGTGGTGGGAATGGCGGCTGGTCAGAGGATGTCGGTTGAGGGTAGCCATGGTATACCAAGAAAAAGAAGTGTGGACTATAGATGAAAATTGGCGAGGATGCGAGGAAAGAGGCGGAGAGGGGAACCTGCCCAACACGGTTGACAGTCAACTTCCAAGTTCCAATATACAAACCACCCCCCTCGTCACACTGATCAACAGGTCACGCGTGCATCAAGGCCACCCAATGCCTTTGTCTGTCACCATAAACATACATATTTTCGTCTTTTTGAAACTACTGGTCATTGATATATATCACATAGATATCTGAATTTCATTAGTTATCTACCAAATACACTCCAGAGACTGTCAATTTTTCGACGCGTCGCGTGCCACATGGTCGCGTCATATCACAATTTGGTCTTGGTTGGTGACACCAAGTTCGCGTACTGATAATACAGCAGTAGCGCCTCTGGGTTAGCCACAGCACCACTAGGTGGCAATTTCATTCCAGAGACAATCCGCTTGACTGCGATCTCTATCTTTTTCCCATTTCCTGTGTACTGTACTTTGCCATGAGATGACAGTTGGGGGTTTCAATATCGAGTTGGACTCACCGGAATGTCTTTGACTTCGAAAATCTCGTCAGGAAGGTGCCGGGAAGTGAGTCCTTCCCTTATTATTGATCTAATATTGTGCTTCAGAGCATTTGAAAGAGTCTTTCCTGGTCGCATCTTCACAAAGAGAAGGATCCGTTCATCTTCGTCTGTTGGACGTCGCTGGCCGACACACAACGTGTCTTCAATCTCGGAAGAAAAAACCTCCAAAATGGAGTAAATTTCGCCTGAGCCGAATCTAATCCCACTCCGATTCAGAACACCGTCGCTTTTGGTCGAAGGATTCATCCACCATTGATGTTATAGTCAGAGGGAAATGCTGACCTTCGTCCTAGGATCATCATTCCTTTGGTTGATGGATTAACAGCTATGTGATCTCCTTGCCGCCAAATTCCTGAAGACATATATTAGCCAGACCTGTACACTATCATAGTACAGAGGGGCTATACCAGGATAAGTGTCAAAATAGTTGCTGCGAAATTTGTGGCCCGAAGTGTCCCCCCATAGATATAAAGGGATTGAGGGATGCGGCCTCGCGACCACCAACTCACCGGCCTCACCCTTACTTTCAATGTTGACGCCAGATGGATCGAATACTTCAACCTTCATTCCAAGCGCTTTGCAGGGAAGTTCTGTTATATAACTGAACACACGAAACCTAATGGATAAACTTAGTAACCGACCTCCTGCAAACACAGGCTCGCTCAAAGTACTCATCGCAACTATTTCACTCGCTACAGTCAGTAACCAGAGAAAACCGGTCAATATCGCACACTCACAAGCTGTACAGACGTCTGTGGCTCCGCAAGCTGTAAACACTCGAACTTTTCCTCCAAAAGCTTCGTGCGCCCATGTGTGAAGGGGCGGAGTCAGAACTGCACCCCCGGAGGCGACGGATCTCAGCGCTTCGAATGGCGCGAGTTTCACTGAAATTTCACATTGAGTAATGAGAGGATACGTAAAAATATTCCCGCACAAGGCTGTATCCTTTTTGCATGCATTTCTGAAAGGAGTCGAGGGCTCACGCCGAGGACAGACACTCTGCCATAGTCAGAATTGAGAAATAAAAAAGCAGCATAAAGCCCACCCTTGGTCATTTATCAGACGCAAAAATGCTGGAAGGCTGGGATGAAGAGGAGATCCATCATAGAGGATCGTACGCGCACCCCACGCAAGGCCAGCAATCATGAGATTCCACATCATCCACCCAGTCTAGGAGAAAACTCGGATTGAGAGCAACAGATAAAGGACTGATCGACCAACCGTGGTATATTGCAGCAAAGTGTCGTCTGCACTAACGCCATAGCTAAACGCAATGTCCTTCATGGTCTGCATCAATATTCCCTGGAAAAAAGGCATCAGAATGGATAAGGCATGGAATGGTCACCGATTTAAAGACTACCCCGGCTGAGTGCACAATGCATTTTGGTGCTCCTGTTGTCCCTAAAGATGAATGGAGTAAGGAGGCTATTGTTGGACAACGGAAATGGTCAACCTACCACTGGAATAGAGAATCAAGAGCTCATGGCCAAAAGGAAGCTGCTCAAATGCAAGCTCTCGGCCATCATCGCGAGCCAGGAATGTTGAAAGATGTATACTGTTCAAAGTTACGTGGGAACGGGAACATATGTCGTGAGCTCTCACGTCTGAGACAGGTTCGTGGGTATGACGATTTTGCTTCCAGTGACAGTGCTGGGAAGCAAAACGGCGAGCTTCAGACCTTTGGCGACAAGTTCGGAAGCCACCACCGATATCTTGGGTACCAAATTGATAGTTTTTCCGGCATAGAAGATCTCAGTTTCGGTGAACAGCAACTTAGGCTTGATTTGGTTATACCTATCGAGGATGCCCTACTTTATATATCAGTAGTCTTCATGTAAAGGCTGTTTCCTGAATCTCACCACTGCGCCCATATCTGGAGCTGTACTAGAGTATATACCACCGATACTCGCCGTTGCCAACATGAGAACAATGGCTGTGATAGAATTCACGGAAATCACTGCAGGTGTGGAGATGTGATGTAAATGATGTAAATGACATGTTATAAGACTCAATTTACCTGCGACTCGATCTCCTGGGACCAAGTCAAATGAGAGCATCGCAGCCGCCATTTGACGAACTCTCTCTCGCAGATCACGGAAAGTGATATGGGTGGCTAGACCCAATTCTCCTGTCGCGGTACAAGCAACAGCATCGTCGCTGCGACGAAGAATATTCTCTGCATAGTTTAATCGAGATCCGGGAAACCACTGCGGAGACTCTTTGTACTGCTGGTCCACAATCTGCTAGTTGTGTGAGAAGGTCCAGATACAATAGCAGGGATAGTAACAAACTCGCTGAGGAGGTACAGAGTATACAATACCAAGCTGATGCCACAAGTCATTCCAAAACTCGAAATCATTGACAGAGTATCTGTGGAGATCCCGGTAGTTTTCTGAATATCAGGCATTTATGTCGGTGTATACTTGTAATTAGCCAGAGACGCACGTAGGCGTAGTTGAGGGTGTCGCCTATTGATAGTGCGGCGTAACACCTCAACATTTGTAGAGGCGGGGTTGATTGGTGTCCAGAGGAGACGAGCTTGAGAGAAGCGATCCATTATAGTGGGATACAAAGTACTTTACACCCACAATACCCAAAGATTTGAGTTACATATACAGTATACTTACCCCGCGCAGACGTCTGATGAGAATCGGAGCCTGATTTACCGTCCATGGACATCATGTGGTTGATATGCCCAATGGGTGTTGACATATAGAGCCATTTAATGTTGTTTAGGCAGCACACGGGGCTCTGGGAGGCTTGTGAATTGAAGGTCAAGGTGGGTAAAAAGTTGATGCATCATAATTTCGGTCTCAACCAGCATGAGTTTACCACGTGGGCCCCAACTTACCATATACGACTTTTGTGTTTAGCTATTCCTTGACCTTCATGTCAACCTATGGCACGACGCGCCATGCCCCAGGCCCACCTGGTACAGCTTCCAAGGAGCGCGTCACCGACTATCACACAACTCTATTTCGCCGTCTGACCTGGGAGGGCACCGTTCCACTGGAAATCCGTGTTGACCCCAAGGAGCTCCCCGCAAATTCAGATCGCGGCCTGGAATGCTATTACATTCAAGCTCCTCGTGTCAGCTATCTACCGCTGCTGATGCCAGAAATACGACGATTTCTGATGGACGTGGTCTTCGATGAGGCTGCCGCTAAAGTTCTTAAAGAGGAGGACTGGTGGTTTGAAAGTGCCGAGGGAACGCTGCTAAAGTGGTGAGGCTACAATGTACTCGATTCTCAAAGTCCTGCGACACTTAGTGAAAGTTATGAAGGCACTGGTCAATTGGTTTGATTTACGACAACCACACTATCTCTACCTCAGTTCGACCATCCTCATCGCAAGCCCAGCCGGCACCAATGCGTCTTGTACTCCATCTCGCATCTCCTCCCACAGAAAAGCTTCTGCAGTCTCCAAGCGCGGAGGCCTGCAAACTGTCATTCATGGGCCAGCTGAAAGAGGCGGATTTCATCCGTTGGGGTAACACAAAACGTATGACTGGTTTGAGGAAAGCAGACCAAGATGGTATATGGGAGGGTATTCGAGATCGTACGTCAACTTTCTCTACATGTGTCTATCACATTAAAATGTCTTTTCAGACAATTTCGATCATTACTGGCGTGTGGCGGCAAAGGTCACGCCAACCGCAGGAACAGCTCGATCACAATCGCCTGTACCGCCTGCGACCGTCTCTCTGCACAGTCGCCCTCCTTCTGCAGATCCAGCAGGCCCGACAGAGCGAGATGGAGCATACAACGTACGAAGCGTTCCCGTAAGAATATACCTTCCAGATGGGCCTGTCCTGCAAGACTTAGTACCACCACTGTTAGAAGATGGTTCGTCCACCTTTCCTTTCCAATTCTTCATGTCATGATATAGAAATTGCGGGATTATAGGCTCACCAAATACGCTCGCGCATTACCTCACAGCTCATATACCGCTCCTTTTCCCGCCACATTCACGCCCATCTACTCCTAACCACACTGATCGAAGTAATATCGGGTCACACCTTCCTGAGCTAGCGTATGCACTCATACAAGGGGTACGGTCTCCACCTGAGGCCGAAATGGCCTGGCTTGGAGCTTGCATGGCGGGCGCGGATGGCTGGCTGAATATTTGCATTGGGATTTCTAATTAGACAATTGACCATAGGTATACCCCTTCCGATTAGCTATTTTTTCTAATGTAATGTGATATTGGCATAGCCTTCTGCACGACATATGTCTGTGGTCTGTAGTTCAATTGCAATTCTCGCGATACCTGACAAGATAAATACTAAAATACCTGTCACTAGCCAGGAATACCTATATTACAGAAGCTCCTGAAGCAACCATTTATCAAGGCCTTTCTATCCAAAACGCGACGATCACAAAATTCCAGGTCTCTGCCATAAACTAAACGTCAAACTTTAAAATCTGTTCACCACCACTCCTATCAATCTTCACCAGTCTTTTGGCCACGCATGTATAGATAATCCGAGTGGTTCCTGTCGCCATAGTGCTACCGGCAATGCTAGCCTTCGCAGCCATCAACTCCTTCACCTTGTTCAACGGAAGTGAATATTGTGGTGGGTTCATCAGTAACGCAAGGAGCATATGAGCTGTCAATATCTGCTGCGAAGTTGGAGGAGCAGGGTGTGCGGCTGATGCCGAAGAGACACTGGACACTGATGGAGATGTTGGTGAAGGGGACAGAGTCGATAATGATTGCAGATGTGCACTTGTTGATGATAGAACAACCATCAAAAGTTTGAAATAGCCTTCTTAATTGATAAACGTACATGGTTTCTTTAGCTCGGGGTGGTTTATTCCCAGTCCCACTTTGTGATTTGTCGAATGAATGCCCAGGCATGATCATGTCGCCAATGGTGGCCCAGATCCTTGCCTTATTTACCAATTAACATTACAAATGTTGACTGAAATGCGGCACTTACTGTGAAGCGCTCGACGTCGCTATTGATCGTCAACTTAAACCATTTTGTACTAGCGGTGTCAGGTGCAGACGCAGGGTCCAGTCCATGGGTGGAGGATGATGAAACTTGTTCAGGCGTTTCAGACTCTTGATTAGGCTTCTTGAGGACAACAATTATGTCGTCTTCACCTGCATCTGCGTCATCGCCCTTTTCGTCATGTGTATCTTCATGGGGTGAAGTAGGAAGGGTAGGGCAAAATCTGAGTGATTCGTCAGATGATACAAGAGAGGATAACCTCGTATTTCGCAGGGGAGGCATTGGGCTCGTAAAAGATGCTGAAGATATGTCTCCTAGTTCGTCCTCTTCATTTAAGAGGCTTTCGGTGTCCATGATGTTATCAGTGAATCGAAGTGTCCTTGCTGAGACAGTTGGGGTATTCCAGAAACTGTCTTCCAGTGGGGCAGAGGGTGGTGGTGGTTTGGTACAGGTTTCTGGACGCGGCAATGTTGATTTTACTTTTTGCCTGCTTCTAGACGTCATAGCGTTCTTTTTCTGAAGGAGAGTTGTCAAACGAAATCACTACATCCGATGAATGACGGAGAACATACACGCTCTTGCAACGCGTTAAAACGGGCCTGGAGGCTTCGAACACGTTCTTCCTCCTCATCTATGAGAGATTTTAGAGGAGGTTCTTCCATTGCTTGGGTCTGAAATGAATCGTGGGTATATCGCGGTCGGTGGTGAAGATGGACTGACTTGTTGCAGTGTTTCAGTAAGGCTCTGGATATTCTTACGGACAATGGCCAGACGTTCAAGCATATCTGAGACCTGGGAATGTGCACGTGGCATTGGCCTGACTGTCTGGCTTTTCAAAGGTTGACAGACGCGTTGGCAATGTAGGGATGCCTGTGCTCACTAGCGATCGATGCATTTGAGGGCAGCCTGCGCATACACTTCGGGTTCATAATCCTTTTTTTTCGGCAAGTCATCGCGTCGAGGAGGAGCTTTCTTTAATGGAGTCGCGCCCGTGAACTCAGCACGAGTGATCTGTGAATCTGGGAGTGAGAATAGACCGAGCTCAGATGTGTCGACATCGCGGATAAGATCGCCAAGAGAAGCAGAGAGAATAGCTCTAGTGAATGGGCCATCGATGCTAGCGGCGGCGTGGGCAGTGGTGGACTTGATTGCGCGGGCGTTGCGTGTCAGACGGTCGATCTGGTCAGAGAGAGAGGTCATTGCGTGACGGTGTGCGTGACAGGCTCGTTGAGCCGTCACGTCTATTAGTGTCAGGGCAGAATGATGGGAATTGCAAACCGAGTAGCGACCTGAGTCTCCTCAATTCCATTTTCTTTTCACGTTCCCCGTCACCGTTGTTGTCGTCCTAGAGCCCTCCAGCTCTCCTCTCCTCCATTTTCCACCGCCTGCGGCGCCGTTTCCCATACCATATACCCGATCTCAACCCATGTGGGAACCATTACCACTCATCGTATATGGCTACGCTATCCATCCCCTTTCGCCATCTCGTCGTGACACAAGAATATCCACTCGTAATCGACTCTCCACCGTGACAAGTGCTTCAAATGACGGAGACCTTGTTCATCGCGATGTCGTTTCACTCGAGGTCGGTGATGAGGTTTACGCGTTCGAAAAGTATACCCCAAGAAGCAAAGAACCAGTCGAAGGCGAATGGTACAGAGGGTACGTCCCCAACCTTGCTCACACTCTAACGCCACTGATTCATACCCCTCCAGTTACGTTGTATGCACCACTCGTCGGCCACCTGTAACCTGGGCTCTCAACGATCCTTCATCCTCCTCCTCTGTCAAGGCTCCTGCCAAAGTCGAAGAACCTCAACAAGTTTTCATTGGAATATTTCCTGCATCTCATATTTTCATCCGTGATGAGCTTACAGATGCCGAGGGACGCCTTCAGGATCTTGCTTCTACTCTCGGCAGCCCTACCAACGGCCTAAATGGCCACGCAAGCCCCAATGGCCATGGCAGTCTGACTTCTGACACACTTTCATGGCGAAAAGGTGGATCGAGCATTGGTATGGATACTCTCAAAGAGGAAGATGAAGACGTAGATCCCTACGCCTCTAGGAAGTCGTTCAGGCTTGGCCCACCTCCAGACCAGGCAAATTCTTCTCGAGCTGGATTGCCTGTGTACCCAGCAAGCCTACGCTCCTCCTCCCCTGCCGATTCTCAACTCATCAAACCCCTACCTCCGCGTCCATCACTTAAGTCCGGAGATGATACTGCTTCGGGAGCTGCTCAACCTATCATTGACGAAATTGCCTCCGCTCTACGAGAATGGCACACCCTCATGTTCACATACCTTGCGAGGCGCAATTACAAACTGTTCCACGTCGTCAGGGAACACATCGAAGCACTTCATCTGGGTCGCCGGCAGCTTCTTGCCCAGACATTGAGTGCGGAGGAAACAGTAAACATGCGACGCGAGTGTGTTACCAGGCTAGTCAGTGGAAATCTCGTTCAGGGGCTGGATGTGATCGTCCGCCATCCAACTTGGGGTGGACTCCTCAGCGTGGATGTTGAAGGAGATATCGATCCTCGAAGCTGGGTCAGTGCAGTCCGTATGTATGCCATGCAAACATCTTTGGCATATCTTACCTTGTCATCCGACGATGTGCGACCATATACTCTTGGTCCCAGCACGGAATACGTTCCTGTCGGGCCACTGCCTACTCCTGCCCATTCAGCATTCTCGGACCTTTCGAACCATTCTAGGTCGCGCTCCCAAGGCTGCCTTGGACCTCCAGCCCCCGCCAAACCTCTTACAACCAAATTTTACCATGTGTACCTTGATGTCCGTGCTTTCGTCGCCACCCCATGTGCACCTGGTGAAACGGCCGAACTTTTCTTTTCCTTGTACAAGAAGCAGGGGACCCAATTCGTCACCGAGGAATTTTGCGCCATTCTGAACCACAACGGGGTCCTCGCTCGCGATCCCAATGGTCGCATTCGAACTTTTTTTATCGATTTGGCTCCATCCGACGTGGTGGACCCTATATATCTAGTTTGTCGCATCGTTCGGAACGGAGCGCTCAAACTCGGGAACTCCATCGGATCTGGCACCTCTCTGGACGGAAGAAGGATTTCAGAGGCCACTGCTCGCCCTGATGCCATGTCCAGCACGCTGACATTTGTTGAGCCAGACTACGACAGCAAGGGTTCTATGCCAAACGATGCTTCATCGCAGTCGCGTCGTCCTTTTGCATGTGCAGTTTTGGAACTCACACAATTGAGCAAGATGGCAGCAGAGCAAACGGACGTATCGCCCCTTCGCGAGCACACGATGCCAATCTATGTTCCAACCAACGAAGTCTCGTTTTCGATGATCCACCAAAACATTATCAACAATAACGCGAAAGAATTTGAAAAATCTTCCCGGTGCGTTGAATGTGCTGTACTGTGCATAAACCAGACGAATAACAGATATAATAGTGCTGAGAGTCTAGCCGTTTCTGTCAAAGTCTTCCGTGGCGACTCTGATAAGATTATTCGAGAAAACATGTCACTTTTGCAAGATGCTCCTCGCACCCTACGCCTGGGCTTTCCTGATGTTGTATTCCCTGGCGACATTCGCAACGAGCTCTATATAAAGCTTTGGTGTGGTGATTTCACATCATCACACTCTGCTACACCCCGCTTGAGTGTGGTCAATTTAGCCAGGGGGCAGATGGGGGCATCCTCAAGCAATGTTCAGGTCACAGTCGAAGTCAGAGATCAGCAAGGGAACACCATAGAGGAAGTCATTTCTCAAGGAAGCGGAGAACCTCTCATGACGAGGTTTCATTCTATGGTCTTCCAGCGCTGTAATGAGCCGACTTTTGGGGAATTGATCAAGATCCAGTTACCACTTGAAGGACAGCCCTTATGGCACTTGTTCTTCACATTCCGCAATCGCACAGGGCGAGAACGTGTGAGTGTCAAAGGTGGATCAGAAGCAGATCGTCCGTTTGCATTTGCTTTCCAACCCCTGTTCCCCGACAATCACGCGTTTGTGGAAGATGGTAGCCGCCTACTAGTCATGTATCGCGCAGACAAGTTGGCACAGATCCCGACTGATACGTATCTGACCGCTCCTTCATGGTTACCCGCTGGGCAGAAGCCCGACCAGCTTTCTGTTCCCGCCGACATGCACCGCCTTGCACCACCAATGAAGGATACATTGACAATCCGCTCCTCTCTCTGTTCTACCAGGTTCACCCAAAATCCTGTTCTATTACACTTGCTGAATTGGGAAAAATTGGCTGAGAAGGATCTCCTCCCGACCATCCTTACCAAGTTCACTTTCGTTGGAGAAGGGGAGATCGTCAAGTTTCTCCGTGATATCTTTGATTCTCTCTTCGATATCCTGGTATCTCACAGCAACCAGACCGGCGAGATGGACCATTTGGTGTTTAACGCGCTCGTGACTGTTCTTGGGATCGTACAAGACCGCCGCTTCAGCAATTTCCAACCCGTTCTTGACGTCTATATCGAGAAGCACTTTTCCTGTGCTGCTGCTTCTTCTCACATGATTCATTCTTTGAATCGTCTCCTTCTCAATCCGACCGCTGCAGAAACGGCATCTCCGCTTCGTGCAGCTCTGAAAGTCTGGCATTACATCTTCAAATTCATAGCTCGGTCACGAGAGCTTCAGAAGGCGAAGGAGATCGGTATGGGGGGCGATACAACTGCAGAACATCTTGACACCACCTTTAAGAAAGAACTGAAAGTCCATCTAGCTGAGGTCACTCGCATGATGTCGACCACATCCCCACCGTCAATCATCGGCACCCAAACTATCGCCTTGCAGCATTTCACCTCGATTTTACCGGAGTTGAGGAAGATTTTCACAATGGTCGAACTCGTATCAATAGCCACAACTTTTGCCAGCACGGTGACAGTTGGCAAAGGAAAGATTTTGATTTGGAAATTGATCATGTATCTACAGATTGTGAAGGGCTTCATGTTCGACAACCCACAATCCCGGGCACTATTGGTCGAGGCAGTCGTGAATTGGATCAAACCTCATTTCGGCCGTTATGACGAATATGTTCATACGCAGTCTAACGACAATGAAGCTGCTCGTGATGCTGCGCGCGTCGGGTGGTTGGAGAGCACTCGGTTGTGCGTTACGATCGTGGGTGTGATGTTGGATAAATTGCAGGAAAACCTTGCGAATCCTGAAATACGAGCAAATCGGAAGTTGTTGCAAGCAGAGCAGGACAACGTAGAGTATATCTTGTCTCTTCTGCCTAGGTCAGGTGTAATCTATGAACTTGAAGCTTCCTCTTTACTGACAATTTCATAGACTCTTGGACTCGTATCGAGAGTTCCAAAACCCTGCCTCCCGCAGGGCCATCGAAAGATCACCAACAACCTTAAAGGCTCCCATTCCTGTCACATTTCCAGAATCATATCCTTTCTCCCTCCTCGCCTATCTGCCGGATGCTCCTCGTGGCCCAAACAATACACCTTTGCCTGGAGAAGGGGATGTCTTATTCAATCCAGGACTAGGGGAGACTGCCATTGTCTTCCTAGTTCTAATTCTTTCCTCGCCAACAAAACATATCGTTGATTTTCTTGTCAACAGCCTGGAGATTGAAGGCAGGGACAGATTTGTCACTCTGATGTCTCATTTTTTCACCGTGGCTACTTCAATACTGGACAATGAGGCGTTCCCAAAGACCTGGCTGAATGTTAATATATTGGCGCACAAGGTGTTGATAAAAATGATGGATCCCATCGCTCAAATCATGGAGAGCAACTTCATTCCAGCACAGGAGCTAGAGTCACAGTTCGACGCTACCCTTTGGAAGGAGTGCCTACGTATGCTACTCAAGCTCCTATCTTCAGATCAACTCGTGATCGAAGAGTTCAGCCCGCAGGTATGCAATTTAATTACATTAATCGAATTACCTAGATTAAACTTTTGGTTCAGAAACGCCGAGCGGTCTGGAGGCTTGCTGGAGATATCCGAGGAGACGGCGCTGGAATTCTCTTGAATCTTTGGCAAGCTCTGGGCTGGGCAGAGCACGTTTCTAGCAATGGGGATCCCCCAATACGATATGGCGTAAGTGAGCTTAGAATATTTGCTAAGTAAAGGTCTTAACCCCCATACAGGGTTATCAAGCGTATCTTCACTCTCTCGTCGGACAAGTTGTCAACCTGTGTCTCAGCCACCATGATCAATTGCGGAATTATGCAGTGCAAATACTCTACAGCATGATCGTCTCCGAGTATCACCAGTCGGAGCACTTTGACGAGATTGAGAATGAGCTTGTCACGCGATTAGACTCCTTGTTTATGTCGGATAGCAAGGGCGATGATATCTCGCGAGCCTTCTTTATTGGCCAACTTCGTCATTTGTTTGAAACCTCCGATGTCGATGAACAGTTACGAGAGAGGGTTTCCACTTTCCTCGATTCCGTGGACCTTTTCCTGGAGCTTCTGCTGAGCGTTCGCGGTTTACCTGAGGGTGAAGAGTTTGCAGATGATCGGGTAATTGCCACGGTACGATTACATCTCTCACTTTACCATACTCAACCGCTCATTCGTATTCCAGTTGAGACTCATGAATTTCATTAGGCGAATTGGACGTGACGAGATATACATTAAATACGTCCATCAGCTCGTCAATGTAAGTGCTCAACCTTGAATTCCATATCCTCCCATCTAACGAAGCAACAGATGCACCTGCAGTCTCAAAATTATGTAGAAGCTGCGTTGACGTTGAAACTGCACTCTGACCTCCACGAGTGGGATTTGAACTCGTTTGTCGGGCCTATGGAAGAGCTGGGGCTTCCTCAGCAATCTCACTTCCATCGCAAGGAGACTCTATGTCTTCTGATTCTCGATTACCTGGGTATGCTTAGTACGTGCACCTATTAGCACATCGCTGACGGTACTTTGTCAGGCAAAGGGAAGGCTTGGGAGCGTGCCATAGACATATGCAAAGAGCTTGCATACCAGCATTCCGAAGTTACGTTCAATTAGTGTGTATTAAACCATTTTCATATCTTCCCGATTCTCACATTCTAGCAGTGGTCGACTCTCAGAAATACTTCGACATCAAGCAATGCTCCTTGAACATATCGTCACCGAGCAACGATACTACCCTGACTATTATCGCGTAACATTCTACGGGGGCTTCCCAGCTGCCATTCGTGACAAGCGATTTATTGTATGCTTGACGTATCTTCAGAGCCCTTCCGTTGCTGATCAGTTCACAGTACCGTGGCTATGAATGGGAAAAGTTTGGTGCTTTCTGTGAGCGCATGCTCAACAAGCACACAGGAGCCCAGTTGTTAAAGACACTGGGAGATCCTCCTGTCGATATACGCTTCGGAAATGAGCAATGGATTCAATGTACTGCCGTTACACCTGAGCCTGATAAGACGAGGGCGATATTCACCAACGCGGATGTACCTCTTGCAGTTCGGACGTATTACGAGCATAGGTGAGTGCAAATACGATACTCTCTCTTTGCTTACACAATCTTACATCCATTACAGCGCTATAAACCTCTTCAGTTCATCGCGGCAAGTCAAAAAAAACACGCGAGATGGCACGGAAGAAGTCTGGCTTGAAAAGACGTACTACACGACCGAGGAGGCCTTCCCAACGGTGCTACGGCGTTCAGAGGTTATTGGCCTTGAACTCATAGAGATGTCTCCCCTCGAGATTGCACTCAGCGAAGTTGATCTCAAGACCAAGGAGCTGGCGGCCTTGAACGTCAAGTACCAGGCGTTAGCGAAGACGTCTCAATTGGTTTCCACAAATGTACTGGCGATGTCTTTGAACAGTGCCGTAGATGCACCTATGAACACAGGCATAGCATCCTATCGACAAGTGTTCTTCAGCCCTGACTATGTCGCGCGGCATCCCGAGCGGGCAGAATTGGTGGACAAATTGCGAGCCGCCATTGACGAACAAGTACGCCCGCCTTTTATCCTTTCGAAATACCTCGCTCATTTTGCGCAGGTTCGAGTCATTGACAGTTGCTTAAAACTCCACGGGCACTTATGCCCACCCGAATTTATACCCTTTCACGAGACACTCGAAAAGTTCTTCAAGAAGAACTTCCGAGAGGAAGTCCGGCGTCTAGCTGCCGACAACGTCTCAGAGTCTATATCCACCTCGGCTCAGTCCCACCAGGCCTCTTCTTCCTATCAGGCGTCTCTCTACGAGCCTCTTCAACGTACCTACTCCACCTCCTCTACCACGCGCGCCGCCAACTACAATCTTCCGCCGCTACAGCTAGGCCAACCTTCAGGTTCTGCATCTTCCTACCCACCCGTGTCACCTACGAGCACCAAGAACCTCCCTTCACATCTCAAACAGACGCCTTTACAACGGGCTCTCGCACACCTCGCACGTCATGGAATCAATGGCGTCTCTTCCGCTCCAGGCGAGAATGGTGGGAGCGATTCGCTGTCTGTGGAGTCACCGCGAAATTCATTTGTGAATGTCGGGAATGCGATCCATTCCTCGGCTGGGGGTGCGCAAACGTCGGGCGTGTCGGTGGCGCCGTCGCACGTGGGAAGCCTCGGTTCGTTTGGTTCACTGAAGGGACGCTTCTCTCGGTTCGGTAGCCTCAGCTTCGGTCGGCGCGGGAACCGGTAATCACACTTATTCTTTCATGTTCATAATTCGTTTCATTTTTCTTTCGGACTTTGGAACCACAATCTTGGTAATGTAGAAGTCACCATGTACAATAATTGATAGCACCTTTTTTTTATATACTATTTTCATCATCATCACTGCAATGGACGTCATAATTCTACGAAGAACGAAAGGAATAATAATGATGATGATCGAAGCTACTGTTACAAGAAAAGGTGAGCTAAAAGCTCGGCTAAAAAGTACATGTATGATTGTCCATTGTGATGCTTGTATCTGTACAAGGTGCAGCCGATAAAACCCAAGATGAAAGGAGAAAAAGATAACAGGCACCGGATCAAAAAGGGTGGCGTCACTGATCCGTCCTCCGTCATGACCAAGGCTCGACAGCGTTGTGGTATGAAAATGAATTGTCGTAAGGAGTTGTGAAGTCGACGTCCGGATAGGTTATAACCGCATTGCCACTGGTGACTTCGTATGACGCATAGTGATCAAGACCCATAGGGTCAACGGTTTTGTTGTAGTCGCCCCAATGAGTCGCCCCTGAACTGCTCGCCTCTGCGTGAATGCCGTCAGCATTGTAGATGTGGTAGGATGCATTGTGGGCGCCGTCGAGAGGCGAACAGAGGGAGGCAGAGCCGTCCGACGAATTGATGTATGTAAACTCGTCCTGGAGGGGCGTCGACAGAGTTGGCTCGACGATGTAAGGCTCGCCTTCCATTTTGACGCTGTTGTTGTTGTTGTTGTTGCTGTTGTTGTTGAGTAACTCGTACTCGGCGTCCTCTGATCCAGAAGATGGAGAAGGTTCTGCCGAAGAGGGCGACTCGGGCTCGTCAGCAGGTATGTTGGAGGTCTCGATACTCTGAGTGGCGGGCGTATGTGTGTGAGGAAGCAGAACAGAAAGACAAAGGGAGGATACTCACATATTTGGACAAGATCTTGTCCAACGCTTGATCCAACAACGACCACTCAAAGACCTTCAAGTCCTTTTCGATGTTTCTAGGTTTTGGGTCGGGGAATTCCATGATACGCTGGAAGAAACCCTCGAAACCGTGTTTGTGCTTGGACACCGTAGTAGGACGAAGGCCTTCGAGGTTGCGCCTGATGCGGTTCTTCTCCTCGACGGGGAAGTCGTTGTTGGTGAGGCGCTCGAGGAGGAAGATAATGTCGACCGAGGTGACGTAGCAAGTTCGTGATTCTTCTCGATATATGCATGAGATAACGCTGTCAGCCTCGTGGTACTTTTCAGAGGTAATGGGTTCACAAGAGACGACAAGACGACGGCCGTCTTGAACCTTGCTGAAGCGTACGAGACGGCGGCCTACAGCCCTTTCTGCAGGGGACCAGTTCTCGCATATACTGGAAAGAGGGGTGACGAGTTGGAGAAGAGGGGTCTGTACGGGAGCGTCGCCCTTGGAGCCCTTTGCGCGCTGGGCTGCCTCTTGTTTGGTGCGCCGTTGGAGATGGACTTCTGTCTTTGTGGTGGAGGCAGAGCGGCGTCGGCTGGGAGATGTCGGGGAAGGTGTGATGTAGGAGGTGCCGCGTCTGCGTGACATGGTGGTGGTCGTGGTGGAGCAAGAAGGATGGCGGATACCAGTTTCGATGGTGAGTTTAGGCTTCCTGGCGCTGCTATTGGATACGGGGACGTCGCGGTGACCAGAGGACGAGGCACAGTAGGAGCCATCTATTCTCAGAGGTTCATATAGTGGTAGGGGGTGTGTAGGAAGAGGAGAGAACAAACCAGGCGCCCAGTAAGAGAACTCGCCAAATATGGCGGTATCAAGGACTACGTTGTCCTTGTCGAGGGCCTGGACAGACAAGAGGGTTTTCGGGGTAGATGTGTTGTGATCCAACGGCGGAGCCATTGCATCGAGCTGCCAGCGTCCATAGGGAGCGTCGTGAGTCTCGCGGACTGTTGTGGCGACGGCTTTGCGGCCGATGACGAGTCGAACGTAGATCTCGTCGGAGAACTCTGGGTTGAAGTGTATGCGGACAGAGATGGGTGTGCCGCTCTCGCCCTCAGTAGGCGTGTAGCCGAGGACGTGAATGATGCCCCTTGGGGAAACGACGACACTGCTTGTGTCGGAGTTGGTGGCGACGAGGTCGGGGTGGTCGACGACGGGCTGGTCGACGAGGAGAGGGTGAATAGGAGTGGTATAGTCGTGGTAGTGGTCAGAAGACATCGTTCAGTGGAATTCACAGTCGTCGAATGTTTATAAACTGCAAACAAAGCAGCTAAAATAGGGCATGTCCCGATTTGGAAGGTGCCGGCGTTCAATAGCCTCGTGCTCTGCTCCGACGCGCTCCCCGGGGTCCTGCCCAGCTATCTCCATTTCAAACCTTGCATCCAACATGTCTGGCCGTCCATGCACCGTCCACCCACACCCGCACAACCGGCGGCACATGGCCCTCTGCCGACAGCACTCGTTCGCAGCTGGAGCACCGCTCGATGAACAGCGATGAGTAGGCACCGAGCAGACCCTTTTTGTCCCATTAGATTGCAGATCCATACATAAATACGATCGAGGGATGACATACCACGACACCCTGCACCGCCACTCCCGGCTGCAGCGAAAGCATCTGTGCGATCTGCTGCGACAGATGCCGATAAACCACAAAGTCCGACTGCGAATGTGGCGCCTTCTGCCTCTGGCGTCAGTGTGCCGCCCACCATGGAATGCAGCCACCCACCCTTTCTCGCGGGCCAAACGTCGCCACACTTTCCGTAACCAGCGCTCCTGTCCGTCCCACCAGCGTCAGGTACGCGGTCAGCACATCTGGGCACATATATCGGAGCACCGTCGTCGATTGGTCATCCCCACGCGTCCGTCTCCACAGATGCAGTCTCGATTTGTTCGTCCTATTGAATTCACGGATATATCCGGCAAGACCCTCGAATTGCAGCGGATGCGAGTCATCTTCCGGGAACAACGACGTCGTTCTCTCCTCCACGACCACATACGGCTGTGGCGACTCTGGCGATGGTGCACGCCTAGACCCATCACACCCCATATTCAGCCGCATCCGCGGTGGCGGGTTTCGGAGACTCACCTCCGTTTCCGACTCTCCCTTCGCAAATTGGGGTTCAAATCGCTCGTATCTCTTGCCAGACTCTCTCGTCCCGCACGGAGAGCGTCTTGCACATGCTCCGCGCGGATGGTGTCAGCTATTTCCTTGACTTGCTGGAACTCGGGGCGTAGGGTCTGAGTTACCATGGGCATGGAAGGCTTGAGCAATTGCAAGGGGACGTTGCGAAGCGTTTGAAGCCGGCCCTGCAGGTCGGTGAGGACCTGTATCTGGGCTTGAAGAGTCGCCACAGTATCGGACTGCATGTGGTTGGAGACGGACAATGGCAGAGAGTGATGGCATTCAAAATTGTACAGATTTACGTCACGTGACTAATCAGGGCGGGCATCGGACCGTCATGACCAGGTGCCAATGCCCGCGAGTCCACCCCATCCACCCGAAGAGAGGCGTCCTACCAAGAAGAACATCACCATTCCCCCAGTCATGGCTGGACTAACCCTGAAGCTGAGCACGTCGTGCAGTTGGCCAAGCAGGGCATCGATCTGTGGTCCATTTGGGGGTGGAAAGGGCTTGACCTAGAGCAAGGATTGACTTTTGGACTGTGCGCGAGTCACATACTTACCTCGCGGGCAGCAGCCCAGTCCAACAGCCCAAGCACAGCGAGGACAAGATCGGGGCTCGCAAAGTCTCCGCTGCCGAGCCAAAGCGCGACATCGCCGGTATCGTCGCTCTCGCTTCCCTGGCCGGCGAGAAGGCTGGAGCAAGACATGGCCAGAGCGTCTGCGTGGGCTGCCCGGGCAAGACGGGTGAGATAGTGGACGGTGTCGGGGGGTGGTGTGGGCCGAGAGGGTGGCGAGAGGATGAGGGTGGCGAGATCGAATGAGGAGCTGTGAGAAGAGGCGCTGTCGTTGATGTTGCGTGCGGTGGATGCGATGGCGTCGATGGAGGCTTGGTCGAGTGGGAGGTCCATAGTGACGTATGTAACGCGTGACAGCCAAAAAAACCTTGTCTCTCCATGTTCCACCATGTCCGTCCGTCCGTGCGCTTAGCCTCGTCCCGTGCTCGCCTCCTCTCCACGCCGGTCCCCGTCCCCAAGCCCCGTCCTGCAGGCCCTCCCCCCACCCCAGCAGCCCCCAAGCCCTCCAAGCTCGACCTCCGCCCTGCCCCCATAAAGCCCTCCAAGCCCACCACCCTCTCTGCCACACACATCCCGCTCAAGCCCACCGTTCCCCTCCCCCGGCCTTCCGGTGCTCCTCCTTCCCCGCCGTCCCTCGCAGAGTCCAAGGAGGCCGCTAAGCGTGACATTGAAGACGCAGAGGCTCATGGTGTCCTCAAGCCTCCCCCACAGGGCGCAAACTGGGCCAAGCGCACTCTCCACAAGGCCATACAGATTGCAGTCTGTCTTTCCCATATCCCTCACAGAGCCATTGACCCACACGTCTCCAGAAATTCTACTTCAACGGCGTCAAACTCATTTTCATTCGCCGGAAAGACATCAACCTCATCCGTGCTCGCATAAAAGCCGGTGGCAGCCCCCTCACCCGTCTTGAGTTCAGGCTCATCCGCACCCAAAAGTCGGACATCAACAAGTACGTCGTCTCGTGTCCCGTCACGTCCAACGTTTCTCAACCAGTGCAGGGTCGTACCCTTTATCTTCATTGCCCTTATTCTGGAGGAGATTATTCCCCTCATTGCCATCTACGCTCCCTTCATGCTTCCCTCAACCTGTATCCTGCCCTCCCAGCGCGAGCGGATTGAATCCAAGCGCGCCGACAAGGCCACCGCCTTTGCCTTGGAATACCGCCACATCTATAACCAACTTAAGCAGGCCGAGGAGCCCGCTGGACACCTTCCCCTGACCGCGCTCTCCTTGCCTGGTGCTTCTGCTGCAGTCTGCGGGTATGTCTAGACTTTCATCAGTTCTTCCTCAGCTAACCTCAACGCAGAATTCTACGTGTCTCCACAGTTGGAATTGATTTCTTGCGGATACACCGTATTAAGAACCACCTGCGATTCATTGCAGAGGACGACAAATTGCTCGCACAGGATAAACTCTTAGACAAACTCTCTCCCAAAGATCTCGAGGAAACTCTTGGCGAACGTGGCATGTAAGTTTTTGCTCCTCCCCTCTGACATGACCATCCGCTCATTTTATACCTAGCATTACCCGCGACCTCACGCCCAAAGCCATGCAGTCGCATCTCAAGTGGTGGCTCGAGTCCGTTGGGGACTCGACGTCCCCGACGCGCCGCTTACATTTATTGGTTAATAGACTATGAGGAGGACTACTTTGTACATGCTTATAATATCAAGACCCCGTAACATAATATACATCTCACTTCACGGACCCACACTCATGCACGCGACCGTACCAGTGCCAGGGCCTGCCAGGACCGCGGGTCAGACGGTGCAATCATAATAGCCCTTTGAACTTCGCGCATCGCGACCCCCGCGTCGTCCCGCGAACGTGCAATAGCGCGAAGACTTATTAACCCCCGCAAATTATCAGCACTGCTTTCCTTCGATCCCGCCAGTAACGCAACAGCGAGGCCAAATTTTTCTTCCTGGAGCATAAGCGTTGCAAGGGTGGCCCAGGCTTCCGACCTCGAAGGTTCTGCAAACAACGCGCCTTGCACGACGGAAGCCGCTTTCTTCGTGTCCTGCTGCTTCGGCGCCCACGATCATTGAGTGGACAGCGCTTCGCGCATCATGACAAACTCGAACGCACCTGTCCCAAATGGTATTGCGTAAGAAGGTGATCGACGTTACGCCCAGGATCCAGTTTGTGCCGCTGTTCTATCGGCAATGCCAGAAGCTCGGAAAGCGCTGCGTCCACCAGGCTCTCGTCATCCGTAAGAACGCCCATCCCAGCAAGGGCATTAATAGCCGTAAGGTTCTCCGGATCCGCTGCAATACTGTGCACGCGCGGGACGATCAGCATACATCGCAAATACCGGCCCACCGTTCCGAAACCGCGGCAAAGAAAACAACAAACGACACATACCATTCAAGCAGCTGCGTTTTCGAACTTTCTTTGAATTCGTCGTTCTGGGTTGCCCACATCGCCTGCGCAAGTAACACCGTGACCTGCCCTCGTAACGCTTTGTCGTCCCCGGCACTCTCCAGTGCAGCTTCAAAGTTCGCGAGAGCACCCTCTAGGTCTTCCATTAAGAAGCTGGCAAGGCCAGACCCAAAAAGTGCTTGGGCGCGTAATATCCTGGTTTCCGGCTCCTCATCCTCAGGTAACAGCCCCAACGCGCTCTCGAAAGACTGCGCCGCACCCTCATAATCCCGCAGCCCCAAACGGACTCGTGCGAGGTTCGAGTTTGCAATGGTAAACTGTCGTTCCACGACAGGGTCTTCCGAAACTTCATACGCCGCCTCCAAGATCGTGATAGTACGCATCAATTGGTTTTCCGCAGTTTCAAGGTGCCCCAGACTCTCGCAAACAAGGGCGTACAAATGAAGCCCTGTGGCATTGTCTGGCCGGCGGCCACAATATCTCCCTAATGCAAAGAATGCGGGAAGAAGTGTCTCCATCACCACTGGGCTCCTGTGACTCGAAGAACGGTATTTGTGGAACGATCGAGAAGCAAACTCCAAGTCGCCTTCGGGCTGAAAACACCGACAAGATTTCTCTTTATTGCAATGAATGGATCAGATTAACGACTTACGACATTAGGAGCTAAGCCGATAGCATGTTCGAACATCGCCGCGGCTTCTATGTCATGGCCGTTTCTAGTGGCAACGAGCGCTTGACCGATCCAAGCAACGGCATAGTCGGGATCAAGCGTCTGAGCGCGGTATAGTGCTTCGTTCGCCAGTTCCGTGTCATCGTAATGAAGGTACAACAGGCCTAAACTTGTCCACGCGGTAACATTCTACGCGACCGTGTGAGTGAACGGTGATAAACACGGAATATCGAAAGCTACCTTTGAGTCGAATTCGATCGCCTTGATGTATGCGTGTTGCGCACTCTTTGCGTTCGAGAGAAAATATGCGTCCCCAAGCCCCATCCAGTATAAGCTGTTTCCGGGGTCTTCATGGAGAGCTTGGGTCAAAAATGAAATAATTCTGGTTTGTATATTGTCCTGGCCAGAAGATTGGATTGTCCAAGAATGAAGAGCAGCCCCGAGATCGAACCAAGCACTTCCGCTGGTTGTTGTCGTTTCTGATTGACCAAGAGACGTTCTGTAACTGTAGGCTGCAAGTGCAATTTCGAGAACCTTCAATCCATTCAATGGTTCATCTTCTTGCAGTGCTGGCGGCGTGACGATGCCGGACAGATGGTCGTCCTTGACTGGCAAAAGTGCAATGAGGGAGCTCAAAGCGCCGCGCACCATAATCTCATCACTGTACGTCGATCGCGCAGACAGCGCAAAGACGGCGTCGCCGATCGTCTTCCACACAACACCCCTAAACCCAGCACTTGCCTCCATGGTTTTCAAGCCCACCAAAATGCATGTTGAAAACGATTGCTCTGCCCTCGCCTGAAAGCCCTCAGATGACTCTGAGCGCCCCTGGTCTAGATATGCTTGGCCAAGCGATACCAAGATACCCACATCTCTGGGCCGATTGATTAAAATGGACTCGAAAGCATTGATGGCGTCTTGATAATTGCCCATCTGGTGCTTCACGTCACCAATGAGATAAGGGCAAACCCAGTCACTTGAGTCCAGCTCTTGTGCTCGCTCCAAAGCTTTGACTGCAGCAACATGTCGCCCAGCTTTGCTATAAGACTCCCCCAATCTAACCCAGGAAAGCGCATCCTCAAGATCTGCCCTGAGGGCGATCTGAAATGCTTGTATAGCAGGCGGATAGTTTCGACGATGCTGAAAACAGGCTGAGTTAAATCGTTGTTATATCCGAAGTAAATTGGGCTCACGAGCTCCACGACGCCGACAGCCTTCCAAGCCCATGCATTAGTCGGGAGGTACCGTAGAGATGCAGACATGTGAGCTCCCCCGATACCTCCTTCCAAACCTCCTTCACCTTCAATCGTCCGGCGAGCAACAACTTCGACGAGATCCCATTCACGATCTTCCGCAAAGCCTTCTGCCAGGCGTCGCGCGGCTTCTGCTTCACGAGAATCCAGCTCGAATGCCTTTTGGAAGCATTTGGAAGCACGATTAGGATCCAATGGGGACGCAACTTCGGCATAATAAATCCCAAGAGATGTAAACGCAGGTGCGTAGCTGGGATTAGATTTGAGGGCCGCAATAAAGAAACGATAGCCTTCTTCCTTCTTGTCACCTAACTTCGGTCATTAGTTATCAATTCCCAAGGTTTGTATAATGTATGACTTGCCATCCATATCCCAGTAGCCTCTACCTATTCGCCACAGGCACCGTGCTGCATCATCTCCACGTTCTTCTAGTTCTTGAAGAATAGTGACAATATGTTGAAGGGCAGCAAGCCCGTCGTTTACGTCACCTATCTGGCACCGACACCAGGCATTCTCTTCTCGGGCACGTATCCCATCGGAAAGATCGTCGGGAAGTAAATCATCGACCTTTGCAAAAAGAGCAGCGGCTTCCTCCCATTTGGTAGCTGCTTCAAGAACGAAGGCGCGGCCCATCAAACAGGCCACATTATCTGGCGTCTGTGCAAGGACATCATCGATCAGGCGTAGAGCACGAGGATGATGCTTTGGTGGGAATAAATGGACTAATGAGGAGGCCAAGATCACTTTGTAGCCTATCCGCACGCTTTGAAGAAATATTTAGACATGTACAATGACGGTAAACTGTAGAAAAAGTACCTAGGTAGCTTGCGACCGGTACCCTTCTCAAGTCTGTTCAATAACTCCAGTCCACTTTCGGCCACTTTGATAGCATTTTCGTAATTTTCTTCCGTCGAATAAAGTTCTGCCAAAATTCTGTTGGCTATAGTGGAATTTGGGATGGCCGCAAAGGAGTTCTTGGAGTTTGCAGTGAGTAGGGTATAATTGGTTTACTGTTGAGTGAACCCCACCAATATTGTATCAAATGGATCTTCCTCGTCCAATTTTGCAGCTGGTGTTTCTTCATCTTCGGAACGATCCTCCTCATTGGATAACTGGATATCCATATACGCAAAATATCCTTTCAATAAGGACGACGTTGATGATGACGGGAAGAGTTCGATGAACTGCCCAACGAGTCTATGATCATAACCAGCTTTTGATGCAATTTAATGTACGAGCCACGGATCGACGTATGCTGCTCACCAATAGTCTCACAATCTGTGCTTTCCAAATACAACGTCCAAGCTAGTTCATCTGGAATCTTCAGAATCACAGCTCCTTTGACCAGCTCATCGACTTGTGAGAGTGCATTAGCCTTTTCTTGCGCAAATTCAGGTGTATCTGGTATTGCGTTCAGATATCGCTCCTTTAGACGTAAGAGTTTGGAATCGGTCGATCTCCGGAGGTCGTCAGAGGTGCTGGGATGATTCAAGATCTCCTCATAAAGAGAAGGGAGCTAAATCGACAGTCAGAAGATAGGTTAAAGGTTAGAAGAAAATTCATGCGACGTACCCGTGATTCCCCCCATACTTCTCTTCCAATCTCATTCTTCAAGACATCTAGACTAGGCGCTCCAAGGCGTGTCCTCCTCCTCTCTACCTCCCTCTTTATGGTCTCTTCTTCTTGCACTTCCACAAGCCTGACAATTTCCTCAATATGGGGGAGAGAATGGTGGATGGCGGTTTGAGCAACGAGTGTCGTTGACTCAGGGTTGGTCAAATTCGGTGCGGCAAGACTGGACAGTACAGAAAACATCGGGGAATGTGGAAGAAGGAGAGACATGGTGTCGATGACCTAGGAACTATCAGGAGCGGGACAATGGATATTATGGCAGTCCACACCTGCAGACGCGTTCCTCTCTCTCGCCGTAAGTCTAGTAGTTTCTGCCATGCTTCAGCACATTTTGTCGCGTCTCCACTTTGTCAAGAGTAAGTTTTTATTCAAAAACAAGATATAGGGACTCACATGGTCTTATGAAGCTCCATGAGTCGTAGCAGACAGTCTCCGTACTTCTCCCATTCTTCCCTTCTTTCGTAGTACTTGGAAATGCCCTAAAAGGGCATAGTCTCAATATCTCTCCCAAAAACTATCTCGTGCACTCACTTGCCAAGCTAATGGATTCTCGGGATTTAAGGAGGTTGCGCGAATGTAAGCCTGGGTTTGAAATATCAGTTTATAGGAAGGTGAATGTAGTCGGCCATGAAATTACTTGCTCGCTTTGCTCGTATTGTCCAAGCTCTAAGAGTGAAACTGCAAGAAAAACAGTGCTGCGGCGTGTATGTATAAGGTCATTTAGATCGTAAGTGAATCATGACACGAACGCGTTGTAGTTATCTGGTTCGTAGTCCAAGACTTGGGCGGCTGCATTAGAGGCGGACGCATAGTCTTTCTTGGCCAAAGCTTCGCGCGCAGCCTTCAGCTTGCTTTTAGCAAACGACATCTTAAGAAGTGAGGAGTTCTTAGATGGACGTTGAGCGTTGCCCAGCAGCCGCTGTGATAATCAATATGCATGCCTAATCTGGAAGGCACTTTGTCATTAATAATTGAAGCTCCGCAGCACCCATCGGTGGCGCACCTCTAAGTCAGTATCAGTATCTATCAGTATCTATTTGTAACTACACCAACAGTATCGAGCCGGAAATTTGGGCTCAATATTCAGCCTATGTAATTACAGATGTTTTAATTCAATACGGATACGGACCAAGAGGTTGCGATGAACGAGGCGATGGTCTCTGATTTCAAGATCCAGTAATGATCTCTTTCCAGATAAATACGGATGCTGTAGCGAAGTAGTTACGGCGACAGATTGGAACCTTGTATCTAATGCTTTATAGGATCTGTTCCCTTTCGAACTCAGGCAGCCCAGCTCTCCTCAATGACAATTCAATCCTTGGTACTCGACGTGTCAAGTCAACTGGCCGTGTTCTTGTGTAACGTGTCAATCCTCCTCCGGCAGTTATTCTGGCATCAAATATGGTGCCAACTCAGCGGTAGAATGTGATAGCTTCAGAATAATTCAAAAGATAATCAAGATTTCGACGACCTGGTCGACGTCACACTTGTTGAATCTGATACCGGGGCTCCTGTCAAGTCCTTCATGGTGGAGCAGTAGGGTCATAACATTTCTGCATATCCCGTGTATTCTGCGGTCGTCGTTGAATGTGTTGTGTTACACCTGCGTCGTCTACGTAGTTGAAATTCACTTTTGTTGTCCTCTTCATCCTGTGCCTGTCCCTATAGCGTCGTCGCCTCCAAAAACAGGACCTCCATAGAGTTGTCGAAGTTCTGAGATGCCGAGCTTGGTGGCTGCGGCGGTATGAGTGGCCCCGGCGCATGGCTCGAACCTGGCGCGGGTTCAAATCCTGCTGGCGTCGGGAAGTGTGTACTTTTATCGAAGATTGTGTTATATGAAATCTTTATGTGATATTTTACAGGCGATAGCGGCTTTTCTGTAGACAACAGAAATGTGGCAATTTACATATCGAACTTGAAGATTCTAAGATGATATCATGCGTAAGCAGCTATAGCCTTATTGAACGCGTCAGTGATGTTTGCCTGCACTTGTCTCCCTTCGGACAATAAATCGGTCTGGGAAACTGTGAGTATACGTGGCACTATACGAAAGTCTTGACTAACCGGGGCAGCGGCAAGCAGGCTGCTTTCAAAGGCTGCAGTGCTCGTGTTGAGTGTCCTGAGATCCGAAAGCACCAGAGCCGGAATGCCACCAAGGGTTAGCGCTTGGAGGGCAGCTTTATTGCTAAC
Organism: Tephrocybe sp. NHM501043; assembly: GCA_018855915.1. Classification (NCBI taxonomy): domain Eukaryota; kingdom Fungi; phylum Basidiomycota; class Agaricomycetes; order Agaricales; family Lyophyllaceae; genus Tephrocybe; species Tephrocybe sp. NHM501043. The sequence goes on from JABCKO010000009.1 coordinate 67,614, forward strand.
AATGTTGGTCAGAGTGTCAATAATTGTCGGCTCGAAGGCTTCAACGCTGGTCAAAATGGTTCGAGCGTCAGTTTCAGATACTGCGCCAGTACTCTTCAATGATCGATTTATTGACAAGAAACTTTTTATTAATAAAGAAGCGAATACTTACACCTCTGCGATGTCACACATAGACAGTGATCCAAATAGCGCATTTAGATCAGTTGCGTTTGAATGGAATCTGGATGGCCTACGAAATCTAATCAGCTGCGAATGGTTTCAATAGCAACCAGGGGTTACTAGAAAGATCAGTCGCGTTTGAATGGAATCTGGATGGCCTACGAAATCTAATCAGCTGCGAATGGTTTCAATAGCAACCAGGGGTTACTAGAGCCTCCCTGAGTGCAACGGCAGCACTGGCAGAGCTATTGGCAAATGACTTGATAGCGTTGTTAAGAGACGTCGTCTGGTTTGAGATCCCTGCGATGTCGGCCTCAACCTGCGACACTGTACGTTTGAGCAGCATCGATGCACTGGTAACAATGAGAGTTGCCATAACGAGGAGTGAGGTTATTTGAACCATCATATACTTCAGTGAGCTTTGTGATGAGAATGTCAGCATAATGAGGCCCTTATATACCTGTCCGAGCGACATTATGAATCATAGAATAGACGGTCACTCACTTCCGGCTCTGAGGAAACCAGCAGAATGCCGAACATCTTAACAATCATCCGCAGAACAGTGAGAACACGACTGACCAGAATTCATATCACACGGCTTTCATGTTGTTTGAATACAAGGTCCAAAGGTCGATCATTCCATGAAGGGTATAATGAGTCCGTCCCCAAGCCAATTAAGCTTTTTAGACTCCCATGTTAAAATCGGAGGAGACAGAATGTGTCATTGGTTCCCAAAAGGTCTAATTATGGAGCGTTCACAAGCTATGAGCATGGCCTGTGATTTCGACTCTGCCTGAGAAGATCAACGCATGGTATATCGAAGAAAGATGGGTCATTGCTTCCAGATGATCGTGTACTGCACGTATACAACATTAGCGATAAAGAAAAGTATGGGTTAATCAAAACGGCGACCCAATGCATTGCATTCAATCAAATTCCACTCGAATCCAAATGGGCTCCTTCCAAGAGGTACTCCACAAAATCAACAAGAAAGCGTACTTGCTCGTAGGTTTCGACTGCCTTAAGGCTTCGTCTCCGCCTCGCGACGGCGATGACTTTCTGCACGAACTGTATCGTATCTCTTCTCAACCTCGGAGAAGCGGCATTCTCTCTCACCCCAGCTTGTTGCTGATGTGTCATCGACTCATCAAGATCGGGTGCCCGAGGTTCAATCCATCCACAAAGGCCAAGGCGAATGAGCCAGCAACATGCAATGACCCCAGCCCTTCCAACGCCGCCACGGCAATGTACCAGCACAGGTATACCATTGAGCGTATATGAGTTGATGATCTTTGTCAAACCTGCATCAAGAGATGCTGCCGACAACGGAGCAAGGCCTTCAGGGATCGGTATCCTATAAAACAGAGGTTAATAAAGCCGCGAGCTTTCTGGATAAAATGGGTGCAGACCGGAGAACATCGATCCCATTAGCATTCGCGAGGTTCTCATATTCTTGCCAAGGAGCTCCCAGAAATTCGAGCTCCCCGTCGTCGAGACAACTATCCCCGGAAATGAGCGTCATCCAAAACAACGGTGTCAACAAACCTACCATATGATACAGCCAACGCCCAACTCTTTCATCCTTCTCAGATCGAGATTCAAGTCCCTACAAACAGCACTGCGACCTTTGACAGGACCTTCAAGACGAACTAGAGAGTAAAGATTAATAGCGTACATAGTTTAAATAATTGAATAGCAGACCCTTCTTTCCAGGGCAGGAGGAGAGAAAGAGATTGCCAATCAGCAAGGGCGGTCCCGTGCTTGCGGTATGAGCCGATATCTCGACTGGTGTCCTAGCATGACGTTGACGTTCGGCTCTGAAGTAAAGAATGGTTCAACCTACTGGACTCTGTCAAACTCGTTTAGATCAGGCACAGAAGCTAAAAGCTTTTCTGCAGTGCCGTTTGATGATGGAAGATCGGATATCGTCCACGACAAAGATAGAGATATTGATGAGGAGTTGGAGCGTGTCATTGTTACGAGCTTATCAGCTGGAAGGATGTCGGTAGACTGAGGACGTCGTATGATGGGAGATAGGTTTTGTTTTAAGGCTGCGCCTTGCTCGATCACTGGAGAAAAACTCCCAGTCATGGCTGCTTGAAGAGCTTCGGTGACTTTTGTACGAGTCCGTAGATGTTTTACAGTAACCTGGGGCTGAATCGATGTTGATGGGTGGGCGACGGCATGCGGCATGAGGAGACGATCTAGTGTGAAGGAGTGCGGTATCTCAAATATGGTTGGGCATGCGGATGATAAGAGTAGGTGTGACGATATAAGAGGTATCAGTTCTGGTGGAATTAGAAAAGATACGCTGGGAGATAGTCAACAACGATCGGGTGACAAGCTGCAAGTGTACATACTTGATCGGATGCGTTGATGAGGTTTTAACTGGATGGCTGGAGGGTTCTGTAGTCCGAGAGTCGGGAAGCTTTGGAACATTATCGAGCGGTTCGGAAATGGCTGCTTCTATTTCCTGCTGCAGATGGGAATCGTAAGGTTGTGCGCCATGCGACCCAAGGATAGTCGGTGAAGGAGAGAGCTTGTTACACGGCCACCAATCCTTTTCTTTTGTAGATTGTTGCTGGCGCTGCTGCAATTGGAAGAAATATTCAGGAAGGTGTATTGATATGGGCACATAGGTGAAAGGGCATCCTGCGCTCGTTGTCAGAATGGAATGAGGTGCATGAGTAGGACTAACCTTGCGGACCAAATTTGAGGCGATTATACTCGCTGGTGTGGTGTTGAGAAGCAAGTGGCGCAAGCTGTAATATGGACATGCATACTGAGTTTATAGATGTAGCAAGTCGGAAGTACTCACTTCGGTTACGGCCACAGACGGAGGCGGTAAGAGGGGGAGAAGAATGTGCTGAGGGCGCACGGGGCCGTCGAGGGGAAGGGCCGTTACGACGGCGGGATGGACGAGGGTGCTCATGGGCAGGCTGAGCGTTATCGCTGTTGGGGGGGTCGTTGTATTGATGAACACGTGAGCTTGATGGCCCTTGACAGCGTCACATCGTTGGCTGATCGTTGGTGCAATTCTCTTCCTCTCCCTTCAGTCCCGTTGTCCAGCAGGCCTGCCTCCCGCTCCAGTCCGCTGAAGCCACGAGCTCAGCGCCTTCCTATCTTTTACACAATGGCCCTTCGTTTTCAACAGTCAACTTACGATCTCGGTGATGTCCCCATTCCCACTACACGACAACCCCCTCGTTCAGGTGCAACGATGCGTCGAGCCAAGACCCTCACCAGGCCAGAACGCGGTGTTGCTCCAGTTCCTTTAATCAACCCACAGGGACCTCCCCCCTCTGCCTCTAATGGCTCTTCAAACCGCCCTGCAAAAGACGACTACAACGGCTCCACCACATGGAGATATTTCTCCCTCGTTGTCACTTTTTGGGCCCCTAACTTCCTCCTCAGTTCACTGGGTGGATTGAAGGACCGTGCAGTGAGGCAGGCATGGAGAGAAAAGATAGCTCTTTGCTTCATCATCCTTGTCCTATGTGGTGTCGTTGGTTTCGCTACCGTCGGCTTTCAAAAGGTCCTCTGCCCAGAAAACGCCTCTTCTGACAGCCGGTTTCTTCGCGTTGGTGCAGTACCGGGAGTGCTCGGAGTACAAGGTGTCATGTACAATATCACCTCTGTCAAGTCCCCCGAAAACGTCGACTTCACCAACCTCATTCGGACCCCTGGACAGGATATCACTGCACAGTTCACTCGCTCCGCCAGCGACTTTTCCAAGTGCAAGGGCCTTAAGTTTCACTTCGCCGTAGACGACCCGTGCTCATCCACCACCCCTTGCCCCCTCCCGTCAATCAACGCCTCTTCCACCTTCAAAAACCTTGCTATCACGAATACAGGTTTCCTTGCTGGATATTCATGGGACCAAGTTGCATCACTCAACAACTACATGGTTATTGACGGTGCTGTCCTTAACATGCAACCTTACATGAAGCTCCATTCCTCTGCCATCGCAGGAGATCCCGTTGACACAGCCCTTCGCACCATCCTCAAAACTGCCTCCAGCGCTAGTGGAAAAGATGGGACCCGCCTCTTTTCTGGTCGTACCGATCTCGTAAACGCGATCCCATGCCTTAAGCAGCGTTACCTCGCTGGCAACATTGACAAAGTCACTGCAGGCTGTTTTATCACCAACTTGTTCCTTTATGCGGGACTCATCGTCATCCTCGGCCTTGTTTTCGTTCGTTTCGTGATGGCGTGTGTTTTCAATTGGTTTTTGTCGGCGAAGCTGGCTGGCCCTCCCAATAGCATGGAGCTTAATCGCTCCGCCATTAGCCCCGCGGTTATGCCTGGAGGTGCTAATATATCCATCGATAACAAAACTGGAACCGCTCCTTGGGCAGGACCCGCGGGCTTGAAGAAGCCAAAATTATTGAAAACCGCCACTCCTCGCGGATTCGCTTCATCGTCCAGCGCGACTTTGATCAACAACGACAATGCTGCCCCTGTCATGAGTCTAGCTCAGATTGGAGCAGAGCTCTTTGCTGTCTGCCTTGTTACGTGCTATTCTGAAGGCGAAGAATCTCTCCGGACCACACTCGATTCGATTTCCACCACCACGTATTCTGATGCACGCAAGTTACTCTTTGTGGTCGCCGACGGCATGATTACAGGAGCGGGCGAAAAGAGAAGCACTCCAGATATTTGTGTATCTCTACTTGATGCAGACCCACGCTTTGGCAATCCGATACCCATGAGCTACAATGCTGTTGGTTCTGGACTCAAAGGCCAGAATCGTGCTATGGTTTATGCTGGCCATTACAGTACGTAATCCTGATTTTATCTCCAAGCTTTATCTCATCCATCCTTGAAAGCTGTCGCGGGTCGTCGGACCCCCACGGTCATTGTGGTCAAGTGTGGCACTGAACAGGAAGCATTGACAGACAAAAAGCCTGGCAATCGAGGAAAGCGCGATAGCCAGCTTATCCTCATGAACTTCTTCTCTCGAGTAACGTACAATGATCGTATGACCCCGCTGGATTTCGACCTATTCCGGAAGACTCATGTTCTTATGGGGGTCACGCCTGATTTCTTCGAGGTTGTATTGATGGTAAGTCGCATCTGAAAGTTGGCGTGGCGAGTAACAGCACTGACTGTGCGACAGGTGGATGCCGACACGAAAGTGTTCCCGGAATCCCTTGGCTATCTCGTCAACTGTATGCATCACGATCAGATGATTATGGGCGTTTGTGGAGAAACTCGCATAGCAAACAAACGGCAGTCCTGGGTCACTGCTATCCAAGTCTTCGAGTACTTCATCTCTCATCATCTTGCCAAAGCCTTCGAATCGGTCTTCGGGGGTGTGTCATGTTTGCCAGGTTGTTTCTCCATGTTCCGCCTCAAGGCACGAAAGGCCAGCGGCGATGATTGGGTCCCTCTTATCATCAAACCTGAAATTGTCAAAGAGTACAGCCAATCTGAAGTGACCACTTTACATCAAAAGAATTTGCTACTTCTAGGTGAAGATCGATTCTTGACGACCTGCCTCCTTCGAACCTTCCCGAATCGGAAGATGATGTTTTTGCCTCAGGCCAGGTGTAGGACCATTGTCCCCGATACATTCGCCATCCTTCTCTCTCAACGCCGGCGATGGATCAACTCCACCATTCACAACCTCATGGAGCTTGTCCTCGTCCGCAATCTTTGTGGCACATTCTGCTTCAGTATGCAGTTCGTCGTTTTTATGGACCTTCTTGGAACCGTCGTGCTGCCTATTGCCATTTCCCTCACCTATGCGCTGATCGTGGGAATTGCACTGACGCCGCCCAAGTCCTTCGAGGAAGCCATTCCGCTTATGCTTTTGATTGCGGTGCTTGGTCTACCTGCGGTTCTAATTCTCATTACAACGAGGAAAGTCATCTACGTCTTTTGGATGATGATCTACCTATTTGCCCTTCCAATATGGAACTTTGTGCTTCCGTTATACGCATTTTGGCATTTTGACGATTTTTCCTGGGGCGAAACGAGGTAAGCTGATCATTGTGTCTTGCAAATCGGACTGTGCTGACCTATTCTCAGGAAAGTGGAGGGTGAAGGGAAAGATGAAGGACATGGGGGCGGAGGAGGACCACCGAAAGGACCAGAGGTACCCATGCGGCGTTGGGAGGACTGGGAGCGATCGCGACTTCGCAAAATCAAGCGTGAAGAGCGTAGGCGGAAAGATTTTGAGCGTCTCCATCCTTCCGGATACATCGCTGGCGATGGAGAGATGCTCAGCGTTCGTGGTGTGGATTCACGAAGCCAGTATGATGGCTCTGATACAGTTTCGATGCTCTCTTCGGACGAAGACCACTGGGGTACTCAAATTGGGGCATACAATGAGAACAACACACAATATCCCCCTCCTCCTGTTGGTCTCTTGTTACCTCAGAACCAAATACACGGAGCGAAAACTGTCGGCGGCGCGGAGCTCGAAGCGATGCTGGAGGCAGGGTTTGATGAGAGGCCTTCTCCTACACCTCCAGCGTCAACCTATGCCCCACGTTACCAGTTATCTGACGGGTCCACGGCACAGTTAGCGAACATCAACGGGGACGGATATGCGCCTTTGACGCGATCGACTTCGCCTGGACTAGGGCCAATGCCTCCAAACATGTTATCCCCAACCTCACCCACAATCAACCTAAGTGGGAATGGGAGCCCTCCAAGAGGCGGAGGAAGGCATGGCTCTGGTGAGCGTTATGGCCCTTTGGGTCCTTTGGACCCTGCGACGAGATTCTGAAGACTACGACCACATCACTTTCATCCTCACGGCCCATCAATGCCCCGATATCTATTATTTGATATACCCTCCGCACACCATCCCCCCGCCAACCTAACACCCGGTGGAATCCTTCGTAGTACTAAGTACCTGTCTAATACCTGAGGCATTGGCAGCCTAAACTGGACTTTGTTGGGCCGTCCTATATTACCATCATCACTTTTCTCCCGGTTGCTGTTCGCATTGCATATTTCCTCCTTCTCACATTCTTTACCATACATACATGACCTGAAGTATACATATATCTAGAGTGAATCCAGGCACCTCTCGTGTGAAGAATTTTAATTCCAAGCAGACCTTGGGTACGCACTTAGTCTGGACTGAGGACCGACCAAACCAATCCGTTGATCAAGGGTGGCTGTGTGTCGCCCAAGAACTCATGAAACATTGATTGAAATCATTGAATCATACCTTAAGCCGTTGGACTTCCATAGCAGCAACCGTCTCTACATCTCCCATAACTTAACATACCCCTCTTATTACTCGCTGCGGCACAAAGAGTATTTGTACGGAATCACCTCAAGGTTCTTAGACGCGATCTCCAACGACAACGACAACTACAACACATTCTCATAACTTCTCTTACCTGGTCCTGAGGAGCATTTACACCCCCTCTCGTTTCTTTCAATGTCCGTTGCTCGAGATGCGTTGGTATGTCACCTTAATAGTTTGCCAAGTAACCTGTTCTCTTACGGTTCTCACCGATATAGTGGGCTAGTGGACATGATGAATCTGTGGAAGTCAACCAACGAGCCTTGATCGACAAAGTCCTTGCTCGATACTCGGGAGAATTCACCGTATTTCGTGAACTCCTACAAAACTCTGACGACGCACAAGCAACCGCAGTAGAAATTCATTTTGATACCCAGGCTTTCATAGATAAAACGGAGGAACAATCGGAGAGTGCATCATCAAAAATGTTACCCGACTTAAAAACAACTGTGGTGTGTACTCACTACGGTTAATATGTCTAACGCAGTCCGACTGAGGATTTGCCAGGTTCATCGATGGTCTTTCAAGAATAATGGAATTATTTTTCGCGATGAAGATTGGAACAGACTGAAGAAGATTGGTAAATGACTCGTAGACTTGACTGGTGGTGAGCTCATGTCTGCTAATAGCTGAAGGGAACCCTGATGAAGAGAAAATTGGTGCTTTCGGTGTGGGTATGTCACAACCACCTCGAATTTGAAAGCCGCGTTGAATGTGTTGTAGGGTTTTACAGCCTTTTCTCAGTGACAGATGAGCCATTTGTTACTTCTGGAGGTATACGCTCGTGGTTTCGTTCTTCCTCCAACCTTCTGATCACTTGAGCAGAGCAATGGATGGGTTTTTACTGGAAGGATAAAAAAGATCAAGTACGAACGCTTTGACGTCTACAGCTCGAGTGTTCTTTCTCACTACCTTTAGTTATTCGCGCGACGAGGCCAGCTTCCGAGTAGTGATGGTGACCGTTCCCCGTGGACCACATTTGAGATGGCCCTTCGAGAACCAGCACCCATACCTGTGGCTTTCGATTTCACTCGATTTCTCACTTCCTCGATCACCTTTATGAATTACCTGTCAGAAGTTAGCCTCTTCCTTGACGATAAGTGTTTGGCACGCTTGAAAAAAACGCCAGGTATTCCCAAAGAACTGGGTCTGCCAAAGGGACTACAGACCTCGACGAGTTCAGGCATCATGTCGGTCAAAGATATCAAGTGTATACGTAGGTTGCAATCTTCAAACTTCTTCTCCCTGCTGATGGACGTACGCTTAGCCCTTCACATTCAGGCTGAAGTGATGCAATGGGTCTATACTTCTGGTACCGAGAAGAAACGTCCATTATCATCATTGAAGCCAAAATCCGGGACGGGGGGCTTCTTTTCTTCACTTTTTGGATTCGCAGGAAGTTCGACCCCTCAACGTCAATCGACGCCTCTCCCACCAGCGAAGGACATAGATCCTCATACAATAAATGAAACGAGCGTTGCCCTTTCCATATTTTCCGCGAACGTGGATGTTCGTTTGAACAAGAAGGTTGCGGGAGAGCTGCACAGGTCTACGAAGAAGAATCCGCCGAACAAGCTTAAGTATGAGCTCATATACGTGAGCTTCCAACATTTTCGTCGGCGACTATCTACTGAAAATTCTGGCTCTAGACTGCTAAAGATGAATATGATGCAAGCAAAAGGGAGGAAGAACAACAGCCAGCGACCATAGGGAGCATATTTCAAGGGCTGCGTGCGGATCTTGAAGGGTGAGGATATAATAATGTGACTGTCAGAATCTTTTTCCATTATTAACCAGCACATAGTTCGGGTGCAACACGCATTTTCATTGTCAGTTGGTTCTTGAGCAGTTGTGATTCGATATTATTAACATCGACTTAGGGCCATGCAACTGGTCAGACGACGGGCATTGGAGGACACATGGCTGCGCGGTTTATTCCTACCGTAGAGCGAGAATCGATTGATCTGATGTGAGTGCTCCTGCCATTCTGGAACCAAAGGCTGACTACATTGTTATTTCAGGGATCGTAATGTAGCGAGTAAGCATTTCTACATGTCGTCTCATTTGTGAGACTTACCCCCCAATACACAGTCTGGAACAAAGAACTCTTATTTGTCGGAGGATTTCTTGCCCGCGCTGCCTACGAAATGGAGCTCAACTCTGTCAAAAGTCATTGGGAAGGAGCTGTACCTTTGGGTCTTCCCGCGACGTCAGTAGACGAACAGCTCGAAACTTGGCTACGCAGCCGGTCATTACACGCTCTGAGATTTTTCACATTCCACCAATCTACCCCGTCAGCCGAGGTCTCTTTACACCTTGAGAAGGCGTTCTTTGACTGTGGTGGGACCTACTTCCCACTGATCTCCACTGCTGGGGTTCGAAATGCTTCCGATGTCCGCCTTCCGGATCCAGTTTTCTCTCCCTTCCTCAAACAGCTCCCTGTACTTCCTGAAGATATACTCACGGGTGCTTCAGGAACGATAGCAACTCTCCAAGGTCGAGGCCTAATCAAAAGCATAGGCTTCGAGGATGTGTTGAAGGAACTCCGCTCCCGGCCTCTGACGGAAGAGGAGATGCTCGCATGCCTAAAATGGTGGATTGGAGTAAATAAAGAGGCGTCCAAGTTTCAAAATACAGCGCGAACACAGTTTCTCAACGCTGCAATCCTTTCCATAGGGAAGCCTGGCAGTGACGAGGAAAAGATCATCCCACTGAGCTCCGTACGAAGCTTTATCAATAACCGGACTGCCTCAGCTGTAATTCCTCTGGATTCCCCGCTTCCTGACCACCTTCTACCCTCGAGCATCGCTAAACATTTCCCCCCGGATGATCTCGCAGTTTCGTTCCCTTGGACAGAGCTCACAGTCCCAGAGTGGCTGGCACATATTTGTAGCATACCCGTCCGCAAGGTTAATGCCGATGTCGATATCACTTTGTCGCCGTCATGGGCAGAGCGTGTCCTTATGATCGTGGCCAAGGCATGGCCCAATCTACCTGGCTCTGCAAAGGCCGAAATTTACATTCAGCTGCGAGCGTTAGCCTGCATACCGACTTCTGCAGGAATGAAGACTCCCGACCAATCTTATTTTGCGCAGGCTAACATCTTCAACGACTTGCCGGTTGTGACTCTGCCGTCTGGTGCCGCGATAAAAGGCCCGTTGGAACGCGTACTCGTGGCTCTAGGTGTTCGGAAACATGTCGACCTCCAAGTGGTCTTTAATAGGTCTGTTTTTTTTTAAACTCGCGAATCAAAGAGGCTGATAAGTTCTTCTGACTCATTATAATAGGATGATTAAGACCAATGAATGGACTGTAGCAGACCTGGCGAAGTATTTGGTGTCCGTTCAATCGACTTTGAGCCCTGAGGAGTGGGCACGGCTCAAAATGACAGCTGCTTTCTCCAAAGAAGAGGCCTCGAAAGAGGCGGGCCAAAAGGTGACAAGATACCAGGCCCAACAACTATATGAGCCTGTTGATGTGCTACGAAACCTTGGGCTGCCTATCATGGACTGGGGAAGGCAAACCAAGTGGCGGAGCTCATCAGATGAAGGTTTGGATCGAGACTTCTTCTTATCATTTTGGCTCACTTCGTTCTGTAGCCAAGTTCTTGTTTGAACTGGGACTACTCCGCTACCCCCCTCTGCCTGTCTTGATAAATCTATGTGCAAGTGCAGACTCTAATGTACGCCGCGTCTACATGGCAGTTTCTACATGCTGAACCAGCCCCATCAGGTCCGAACTGTTGCCCTGAAGTACCTCTTGGATCACATAGGGACAAATTACAAGGATTATGACCCTTTCAACTTTCCATCTGTGGCGTTCATTCCAGCGATAAAGGCTTCAACCCCATGCATGGGGACCATCAAAGAGGCCCGTACATCTTCCACGCCTATATGCCTATAACTCACCCCCAAGTCCAGGTCTTTTCCACTCCGGATTGGGCGACCATGGGCTTCTTGGTGACCCCTGTTTCTGTGCAAATCGATGCAATCACAAAGCTGAAGATTAAGCAACACCCGCCTACCGCAATGATCGTCGACCTACTTGAGCGAACCCCTCCCAAAGACCAAGCTGAAGCGAGAGCCTGGTTCGCAGTCCTTGGGAGCCGAGTATCAGGTTTGTCGCCCACGTTCCTTATGCAGATCATATCCTTGACCGCACCTAGATTTCACACCTCATGAGCTCCAACGAATGTCTCAGCTAAAAATAGTCCCTATACCTTCTAAGGATGATACACTACGATGGCTTGAGCCTAATCGCTGCTACTTTGGTGGAGATGCGCAGGGCAAATTCCATTCCAAGCTTTTCGTTTTTGTCAGCTTTGGTCTTCTAGCAAATGGCTTTTTGACGGCTTGCGGTACCAAGCACGAGCCGAGTGTTGAAGAGGTTGTGCAGATTCTGTTGGAGGACCCGCATAGATTTTATGCCTCTGCAGAAGGTCCCGCCCAGTGAGCAAGTTGTTTAGTTGAATACACCTCCATTTAACAGGCGTTTACAACTAGGTTCCTTGCTGAGCTGCGCAATATAGCGGTAAACTACAAGCTCATCAAGTCCGGGACTATAGCTCGAATGAAAAGGGCTGCCATCTTATTAGGATCCAAACGTCAACCTCGCAAGGGTGGCGAAAAGCAGGATTCTGATGATGTTGACGAGGAAGACTGGGAAGTGCAATATGATCTTCGGAAAGCGGAGGAAATCATCATTGCTGACGATACCCACGCACTCCAAGCTTTCGGAGATTCATTTTTCACTGCTCCCCAAGAGGACATTCTTGAAGGTTTGTGTATCCGATACGCCCCGTCTGCGATTATCTTACCTTCGACATAGCCTTCTATTCTCAATTGGGCTCACGGCGATTGAGTTCATTGGTGAAAGAAGAATATCAGCCTTCGGCAGAAATCAAACAATCAAAAATTGCTGCAGAGACCCGTGCTTTGATCTTAGAAAGGCTACCGTTGTTCTTGCATGAACACAGCCATGCGCGCACCCGTGTTTCCTACACATGGCTCACATCACAAGTGAATTTCGTGGTCAAAACGTTCGGGAAACTTGCTGTGAAAAAGTCTTTAATCTTTGGGGATCTACGTCTTTCACGACAGCAGGACGCATCTGCCGTGGCCTCACGAACTGGTAATACTGGTCCAATCAATCTATGGATCGCCGGGAACGCGCAGATTGATATGTATGAGTAGGTTTTTTCCCCTTTCTAAACCTGTTTGGAATGGTTTACTAACACCGTCTTGCAGAGTGGCAATCTCCCTAAATCGCCTTATATTTGACGCCCCAAGAGCGAACGATGCTCTACTATTCATGACAATTCTTTCAACCGACCTGAAGGCTTTAAAACGAAGGGGGTACAACGGTAAGCCCAGTGGATGTCCAACAAAACTCTCAGACGATGTTGAAAAATCGATCGGCAGTCGACAGAATACTTCGACAACAGAGAGCAGAACGCCAGGCTATCGAAAAGGCTAAATCGGAAAGTGCAACGTTACTCTCAAAACCGCCTTTAGTCAACGTCGAAAGCCCAATGTCGCCTCCGTCAAATAGCCCCATGACACCTTTCAGCCCCCCATCCGCTCCTCCTGTTCCCATCATATCTAAACCTCCGAAAGGAAGGCAGAATAACGACACCTCGGCCTCGAACTTGATCCCACCCACAACACCCTCCAACCCGCCGCCAACACCGTCAAGGAATCCACTAGCTTTATTCAGGCGCAAGTCTGGCCTCATACCACCTACCGAACTTTCGCCTCAAATTCCTCCAGTTACATCCAAATCTCCGATCACGCCTAATACAAATTCTCATGTCACGCCATTAAAACACATTTGTAAGTTGTGAATGGCGGCGTCCCTATGAAACTAACTTTGTTATGGTAGCGTCTAATATTGATATGGCTATCAAAGCGTGCCGACCAGAGTCCGGGAATCTACTGAGGAACAGACAAGAGATGCGCCAAGTGCAGGAATCCCTTGATGAGGGGTACTGTGATGTCTCTGGCCGTGTAGGAGACCTAAATCTTATCGGTGGGTAAACCCTATTCTTGTGTTTTGCATTTGACCAAGCAACCCTGTTAGGTGAACTGGGCAATGTCAAAGTCTACCTGTCTCAAGGTATGATCCTTGGAAATGTTTTGCTACGTGTTCTTATATATATCCTTCTAGAGGTGCCAGATCAAAATGACTTCCTTGCTAATCATCAAGACCCAATTGCGCGATTTATCAATATAATGGTCCAACTTTCCAGAGTCTACGACCTTCCTTTGACTAGTCTACACGTCTTCCATGACCTTGCAGGGGGTTTGATTGCTTTCAATCGAAACGGAAGTATTTTTGTCAACCTTCGTTACTATTTGGAATGGCGTAAGTACTGCATCATCGTCCAATTTCCACGTGCTCATACAGTCTGATAGATGACGAAGATGTTGCTGCTGGAAAGTTTAACCAAGCCTACATTTCTTGGTGCGGCCGTTTTCCATTCTTTCTCCCGCGATCATCTAATCATGATATGATCTAGGTACTTCACCCTTGCTCATGAGATCGCCCATAACCTCGTCCAACCCCACAACTCAGAGCATGAGTTCTATTTCTCTGCTATCTGCGAGAAGCATGTAATGAATCTTGGTGGCCTTCTATCGGCTTAGAATAGATAGATCTTATAGTTATTGTACCATAACACACTTTGATTTTTCTGTGCGGAACTGCGGATCGAAGGAGAGATTTTTGGTGATCAGATTCCACGTGCCGGAGATATTCTTCTATTTGGGGAATATTGTCCGGAAATACAGAGATGTAATGGGTACTGTATTCACCTTCTTTTTGACCATCAGCTACTCGTGAACCCAGTAACCACATCGTTCTCGTCTGGATTTGCTTGCTCTTCATCTCAGGGTCCTCCCTCATTGCATCGCTCGGTGCCTGAAGTACGCTTCAGACGAGGTCAAGATTTACCCTAACCTCATTGTTTCAAATCAGACAAATTCCAAGGCCGTTCCTCTTCAAAATGTGCGTACTTGTGTAGCCTTCTCATTCGTGTCTAGGAGTCGCCTTACTCTCTATTCATCTGCTGTAGACGTGCAAGAATGAACATCTCAACCAACAGTTCACCGACTAGTCAGTCTGAGGCTCAAACACGCCCGACTTCGACTATCAGACGAAAACCGCGATTGACTTACAAGTCACCCTCTGAAGGCGCCTCCTTCATCATTGGCCCCTTTTCCTTGACTGAGAAAAGCGCGTCATCCTCCACACCATTGCCCATCACTTTAAAACTATCAACAACCTCTATCCATTTGACTAGCATGAGTACTCCCATAAAACGACAAAAGTACCCAATGGCGCCTCCCCTTCCTTTATACCACCCCCTTGGTCGACTTGCATCATCGCTCCCACCTTTGGACCCTGCTAGTGTCGGACTTCCACTGAGATCATATGACTCCATTCGTTCGTCTACACGTGCCCGCCGGCCCGCTGTGAAGTTACGCGACGTCACGGTTGAAGAGGAACCTACCCTTCTACCTACTGCAAGCACGAGCCCCGTGGTCGACGTCGAGATCAGAGAGAAGCCTAGTCCACGAAAGAGGAGAGGTGGTGGCGCACCCAAGAGAAAACGCCGAGAGGTTGATGACGGTGACGCGACGTATCCCGCGAAACGAACGCGTATGCCTAGAGGGACATCTAACCAACTTGTCGCTGACGAGGAAACTCCTTTTGAATCAATCATCCCCGAGGTGATCCCGACACCAGAGCCGCTGTCCGAGGTGCCGGAGGATAGACAGCCGGAGCGACGATCGACAAGATCCCGAGGTTCTGCGAAACGTCGAGACTCATGCGCAAGTGAAGCTGCTTCCTCGAATTCCAATGGGGCAATCATGCTTCCTCAGGACAGGGAGGCTTCGTCGCCGATGGAAGTGGATAAAGTCCCTGATCCTGAACCAGTTGCAGTTGCGCCGCCACATCCTGTTGATGAAAAAGAGGAAGGAGAATTGAGCGATGATGGTCTCCCTATACCATTCTGATTATGCGTTAACTCGCACCTTCTTGGACCTGACATCACCGTCATTTACGACTGACCCAATCTCGCCCCTTCCCGCATCGGTTCTTGACCGACTCGGACGTGTAAAATCCCCATCTTGTAGCGATATTGTACGAATCTGTGACCATACATGCCATCACCGCCGGTCGGAATCTACTTACACCTTTCTCTGCGCGTCTTTGAAATCCGTGCACTTCATTTATACACATACTGTCTCAACTCTTGGGGGGCTAACACAGCCATAAAAATAGTAACGTTTGGCTCTAGTGAGCAATGTATTATAATGAATGAGCTCTAAAATTAGAGATCATACTAGCTTCAAATTGGATGGCCCTGGTCGACTCCAGGCTGCACCATCTCTTGAACTCTCACCTTCTGATTCTCAAGACAGGCCCAGCTGGTCTATGATGTTGGTGCCATGAATCACATATAATTATGTACATGTACAGCCAACCTTCTTGTCCACCCAAATTTGGCGCTTGTTGGTGTTCTAACAACCCTTCAGGAACATGCTTCAGGAGGTTTTGAGTTCTTTGTATGTAGTTTGTTGCCAGTCGGAACCACCGGTCTACAATATCACATGTATCCTGGACGAAATGCAGTGATAACTATAACTCTGTTTGGGGACAGAAGGACCACAAAGATCCACCATCGATATTATCGCATCCATCTCCTGTCTTCTGACCATACCCTTCGCCTAAGTACATGGCGTGACTATAGGCCCAACGTCACTATAATCTGTCCAATCTGTTGGACCAGAGATTGTGATGACATTGACCACGAGGTATGGCACAATTTCACAAATTGTTTCAATGAGTGAAGACGGAGACCACAACTTTCTTGGAGACGACTGCAACCGATGCCAGCCTGCCAGCATATTTGACAGAACTTGCGAAAGTTCCTTGTGCTTTGCAGGTGCTGGTCCACACGGGCCCTATGCGGCGTTAGGTCCCCTTTCAAGGTTGTTCTCCGTCCAGGTTCCTCCTGAACAGAGGCTGAAGCCCATGATTTCCTTCTAGGATGTGCCTTGTACGGGGCCCCACGGGGTGGGTATATTTTTTGTGGAGATCCATCATTGCATTGAATATACTTAATTGGTGTTCCTGTGTCATTCGCCGTGATGGCGCGTGATGGCACTAGCTGTAACATAGCGCATGGCTGGGGCAAGCTTCCCACTCTGAACGGGGTCCAGTGACTAGCGAGTTCGATGCCGCCATGCGGTGGCTTGTGCTTCCCCTTCTTTCTCCGATCCCATCTTCTTTTCTGTGTCTCCACCCGTCCCTGGATCTGTGGAGCCAAGCAAGCTTTCTCTCCTTGATTTGACAGTTGCATATTTAAGAACAATGACGCGCCCACGCACAACTTTTTCCTCTTTCTCGTGTTTTCTGCCCGAGGCTCGTGTTTCCCACTACCCCGCACGACTACGCGGTAATGGAGGAATTTCGTCCTGCCCGACGCAGCAGCGGCATCCAAGACGTAGATTATGGAAGCACCCAGAGCTTGGGGTCGGCAGCTTCGCTCAGAGGTATGAACCTGGTTCCTCATTCGTGTTGTTATAACCCAATACACAACCCCTCAAGACCATGCCGTTGACCCTGCTGGTTCTCGTTTTTCTGAGGGAGCCGGGTTCGCGCACACGACTCCAGCCGGCGTCGTGCCTCCGGGATCAGGAGGAGAGACCATATTTCATGATTCAGTCGAACAAGCGCCTGCGCCTGCGCCTCAACCAGCTGCTCCCGCTGTCCCGTTCTACAAGAAACGGTGGTTCATCATCTCCCAGCTCATCCTTATTCCATTGGCTATCGCGCTCCTGTTCATTCTTTTGTTTCCTGTCGTCCGTGCAATTGTTCAACTCGTCATCAAGCGCACTCAACTCGATATCGAATCCGCCATCATCACTCAGCCTCAAAATAACACGTTCGTCTTTTCCCGAGTCTTTGCCAGTGCATTGGCCTGATTTTCTTGACAGTTTCCAACTGACCTTACAAGGAAACGTATGCTGTAATTGATCTATCTTTGTTTGCATGCATCTGACGCGTTTAATTCTAAGGCCACACACACTGGAATTATCTCTGCCAAAATCGAATTCTTGGAACCCGTCGATATCTCTTGGTTTGAGGATGACTTCACGGAGACGAAGCTTGGATCAATGACCTTCCAGCCGCTCTTTGCAAAGCACAAGAGAGCCCCTATCAACGCGACGAGTACCTTTACGATCACTGACGAGGATGCCTTTGGTCGATTTTCTGCTCAACTAATCACGGCGCCGAACTTTACCTGGCATATGAAGAGTCAAAATCTCCGTGTCCATGCACTAAAGTTTCCGGTAGCAAAGGGGCTCACGTTCGACAAGAACTTGACAATGACAGGTGCACTTTGCAACTCAATAATTTGGCTGTTCTCATCTAACGATCTCCTTAAGGCTTCAACAGCTTCAACGACAACGTCGTTCTAAAGGACCTCCAGCTCCCGAGCGATAATCCCGCGGGTGGTATTGACTTTAGAGCGGTCACAGAGTTGAACAATCCTAGGTACGGTTTTACCTGCGGCATAGAGACGATCACTAATTTCCACACTTGTACAGCCCATTTTCACTCAACCTCGGGACAGTTGTTTTCTCGCTGGCTTACAAGAATGTCACACTCGGGATAGGCACCGGCGTGAACAACGTCATTGTAAGCTGCAGGAGTATTTTCTTCTTGGAGCATCACTTATAAGCATGGTCCGCAGAATCCTGGACCCAACGATATCACTCTTGTAGGGTTCATGAAGCGCCAGACGACCCCAGAAACCCTTGCAGTTGTGTCGGAGCTATTTACCAACTATCTCAACGGTGAAAGCTCCCCTGTCATCGCGACTGGAGTGTCCACATTGCAAAGTGATAATTCATCCATTTCATGGCTTAGTAAAGGGCTTCAATCACTCGCTCTCAACGTCCCCTTCAAATCTTTCAATGAAATCAATCCTATCCGGAGCATCACCATAGGCAACCTAGGCCTCGACTTTGACGAAAATGCGCCATGGACTCCTGGTGCTGAAAGTAACTCTGTCCAGGCGATGATGCGTACGTTCAGCCTTTACTTCCGGCTTTCATGAGAAGTTGATGTCGAAATATTCAGAATTGCCTTTCGGTTTCAATATGGCAATTGATCAAATTCAAAACGATTTCACGATTGTTGCTCCTGATGGTGCAAATGTCGCTGGACTTGCTACGGTAGGCATATATGTCAAAGGATGGTTACACCTTTTCTGATCCTCGTTCTCAGCCTCTGGGAGCGTCCAAATCGACTATCAATGTGCTTGGGCCTGCTGATACTCAGGGCTCTATCAATATTTCGATCTCGAACACAAATTTAAGTTGTCCCGACCCACAACACCCTGCCTTTTCGAAATTCAGTACGTTCAATACCCATTTATATTGAACAATATCGCTCAAGACGTGCAGATGCTGACCTGACCAGTCTCGACGCGGCTCAATTCCGCCTCGTCGGAAGTTCGCGTGCAGTGGCTAACACAAGTTTGGGCCAAATAACTTTGAACGCTATCAAAGTCAATGTGTCAACGAGCCTTCATGGCCTAAAAGGTCTCAAAGGTCTTACAACTATTCAAAAAGTTGATGTCACAGGTGGAACTACGGATGCCATCAACCTTGGAATCGAGGGTCGGTGTAACGGTTTTTAGCGTGGTCGCATATCTGATTTTGAAGTAGTTGCCATCTTCAACCCGTCCGATCTTGATCTCTCAACTGGTGATCTCAGTGAGCCCCATCTTGTATACCATTTCAAACTATGGCTAACGGAATACCCCATCCCATAAGCTCTGCAGCTTTCCCGAGATGGTGTTGCACTCGGTACTGCGCTAATTCCAGATCTCGTTTTGAAGAGAGGAAATAATACTTTCCATTCAACTTCCAACTTTAAGGTACTGCTATTTACTTCATAACGAAATGTCCATGGTAATAACCTTTTCCAGGCCAACGACAGCCCCCAAGGACAGCAGACTCTGAATGACTTCGTGGGAAAGAAAGGTGCTTTGATTCAAAAATGACACGATCTTCATGAAGTAATCCTGTGCATTCAGATGTGCAGCTTAATATTGCCGGGTTCAATGGAAGCACCAAGATCGCATCCCTTGCGGAAGCATTTGGAACCCTGAACGTCGACGTCATTCTACCTGGTCTGAAAACGAATCTGATTGACACCGCAGATTTAAAGAGTGAGTGGCTGAACCATCGTCTTGCGCTAATAGTAAACCATCTTTCGTCAGTACTGTCTACGACTGGGCGGACGAATAACATCAGCCATGTCACCGTTTCTCTCGTCAACCCGTTCAGTGCGCCTTTGCATATTACCAAGATTTCTTCCACAGTCAAGTCGTTTGGAATTGTCCTCGGTACTATCGAAACGAACGTCGATCTCAAATCTGCTCCAAACTCGACAACAGAGTCACCCACCTTGGATCTTAACATGAACTTTGATCCAGCAGCTCTCTTCACGGTGACTCGTGCACTGGCTGTAGAAGCCGGATTGGACGTGGATCCCCTGGATGGAATCGTAGACCTCGGTGGGATCAAGTATCTTTCTATCACTGGTGAACCACCAAAACTCAAGCGTCGAGCCAACGTCTTCGAGTACGCATCTTTGATTCGTTGTCGTTTGGAGCATGAATGTGACATTTCAATCCATTCCGTAGTGGGTTTGAGTTGCCTAAGTTCGTCAATGCTGCTTTCAAAAAGCTCCAATCAGATGTTGAGCTGAATGTGGATGTTGCGATCGGTGAGCGCTTCATATCTCTCGGTTTCTTTCGCACTGACTCATCACATGCTAGGTGATTACAAGACTACATTGCAATACACTCAGTCGGGCGTGCCAACGTCCACCGATGAAAGCCTTGATCTTATTCTCCCCGTTTTGGCACAGCCTATCGTGCAAAAGATAGTCGGCGGTTCTACCTTAGGGTATGCTTTTCAAGCGCCTGCTATGCTACAACTCCTTAACTCCTTACTTCAAACTTTGTAGAATTGAGAACGTCCTCATCACTGATCCTAAACAGACTGCCTTCAGTAAGATCTTTATAATTCCACGACGTATAGCTTCTCACATATCTACAGGTTCACATTTGAAAGGCAATATTGGGAACGCAGGACCTTGTACGTTCATCAAACTAATGCAATGCCATGTTTTCTCACTACGATGCAGTTGATGCTGTCATCTCATTCCCTTCTGGCTTGATTATTGACTGGGCCAGCCAGACTTTAGGAAAAATCAAGATGGCCGATGTTCAAGTGACGGGTGACGTTGGAGCCCCCATTGATGCAACTTCGTCGTTCGAAGTTGCCGACGTGGCCCACCTTACTGAATTTACGAAGGTCCGTCATGTATTCCTTGACTTTACAGCCCTTGACCCCACTTTTAGGTCTTGCTCAACGAAGAGTCTTTTGAATGGAATATTTCAGGCGAAAACTTATCAGGTATGTACTCTGTTATATCCGTGGTTTCTGGTCCTGATCTTGCACTTCACAGTCAACGCTCTTGGTCTGTCCTTGCAAATACTGGCATATATGTCCACTGACTATTCCGACCACAGGAATCAATGTTCCAGGCATCACGCTCAGTTCGAGATCCGTGACGTTGAAAGGATTTAATGGGTTGAAGGGAGGCGTGAAAATTAAGACATTTGATTTACCCTCCAATGATCCTGCTGGTGGCATTCATCTCACCCTCGACGCCACGACCGAGAATGTAAGCGTTCAAATGATCCCGATGTTAACTTAATTAAACTGGACCCTTTGAAAGCCTTCTCAAGTCGGAATCTCTGTCACATCTATTGGTTTCGATACTTATATTGGGGACATCTTGATTGCACCTGTTGTCAGCACTGGCGCCGTGAGCCTCGCCCCTGGCTCGACCTCCGATCTCTCACTTGTGGGGCGCCTTGTTCCCCAATCTTCCGCTGCCGGGCTCTCTGCTGTTTCAGGAGTTTTCAACAACTTCGTCGCTGGCAAAGATAGTGATGTGGAAGTTAGAGGAGCGAGTGCAAGCCCGAACGACGTACGTTCCTAAATATTCTTGATATATTGCCAGGAACTCAAGCTATAGCAGGTAACTTGGCTTAACGAGGGAATTAAGTCCCTGCGCGTAGCTTCCATTTTGCCCAATCGCGGTGCGCAGGATATCATCAAATCTATAGCACTCAGGGAACTACAGCTTTTCTTCACTGAGGATACTGCATATAACCCCTCAGCAAGCAGTCGATCGACGGACGCTGCATTCACCCTTCCTTTCGCCTTCCCTCTTGATATAACGTCTCTTGAGCAGACTTTGAACGTCGCTTTTGAAGGCACATCTTTCGCTCAGCTAGTTGTACCCAAGTCCCCAAGCACGACCGATGTTAAAAATAGGATTATTCACCTCACCTTCGATGGTGTGCCATTTGCGGTGTTTTCCAACCAGCATCCGACTTTCGACAGATTTGTTGCGGAGACCACAGTTGGGAAAAGCTTATCACTTCAGTTATCTGGGTCCGCCACGGCTCAGGCTAAGACTGCTGTTGGTATTTTGTCCCTCGAGGGCATCCACTTCTCGGTCGATGCTTCTATCGATGGTTTGCAGGGCCTGAACGCCAAGCCAGTATCAGTCAGCAACGTTGATGTCAATCACGGCTTCACCGACTACCTCCTCATCAAGGCGTCGAGTTCGCTCTTCAACCCGAGGTGCTGTTCCTCCCTTTATTCTTCTAGATTAAACACTTATGCTCCTGTTTTGTAGTAATCTTACTATTGGTCAGTGTAACGTATCTTGGGGTAAATATCATCATGCCAACCTTGTTTTCACTTGTCATTACAGGAACGGGCGACGTTTCCTTTTCATTGGAATTCCAGTATGTCACTTACACGATTATTCTAAACCTTTATTCTTAACATTCTCAGGGATCAAACTGTCGGCGTGGCAGAAATTGTGCGTCAAGCGTTTTTTCCTCGTTTAGACAATTGCTGATGTCATTGTTGGTAGAGTGACTTGGTTATCAAACCAGGAAGTGGCAACTACTCGATTGGTGGGGTTTGGAAAGACATTTCTGCCTGTTTTACGATCTAATCGAACCTCCAAAGATGTTCATTATGCCCCACAAGGAAGTGCAGTGTCGGCAGGTCACGCTCTATTGAAGAATTTCGTGGAAGGGGTTGACGTCGATACAACTATCGCGGGCACTACAGGCTCAACACCAATTTCTTCATTGAAATCCGCACTCTCCCAGATCCGTCTTTCTCCTGCTACTCTGCCTGGGTTGAAAGGCACTCTCATCAAGAGTGCTTCGCTTTCCTTCCCGACTGACATTGTTAAAACAGGAGTGGCCGCCACCTCTTTCACAATTGCCAATCCATTCACTGCGGGTATGAGTCTCTTGAAAGTTGGAGCAACTGCTACCTACCACGGCATTCTCTTGGGAAAAATCAACAACGTGGATGCTTCCTCTCATCCCATACACGCTGATGGCCATTCCAGTGTGACCTCTCCCACGTTACCTCTAGAATATAATCTAGATCCCTTGGCCACCATACAACTTTTGAGCGTGGCGTCCGAAGCGAATGGAGTGGACCTTGGACCACTGAATCAACTCTTCCAGTTCGTTGTTCAGAACCCTGATTTCAAGCCACCTGTGAGTGGAATATGTCTCTCAAGGCGTCTCATACTTAATTATTCCAAGGTTGTAACTTCAGTAGATACTAATGCTCCAGTCTGTGTCAGGCATGTAGCAAGCTTCTATTCTATAATTGCATTTGCTGAAAAGTCGACAGCGGCCAGCAATTCGATGCATCAGGCGCCATATTGAAGACACTCTCCAATCTCAAAGTTGATCTGGCAGTGGATTCATCTTTGAAATTGGATGACTGTAAGGATTCTCACTCTTTCATACACGCATCCGCTTGACTTTCCCGCCCACAGTTGCAACAGACTTGTCTTTTGTTCAGAAGGGCATCCCTGCCATAGTACGGTAATCGCCTAAACTTCCTCAACTCATCTCACTCGTGTTTTGCCTAGACGGATAAAACGGCTCTGTATCTGATTGGCGCGGTTGCTGGACCTGTAACGCAACACCTTGTCGACGGTTCAAACCTGAAATTCACCGAAGCAAACATTACGTTGGTCCTTGAATCATATCCGAGCTTTCAAATTTCTAATCCATTTCTGTAGCAACATAACGAACGACGGCTTCGATCTTTCGTTGGCTGGGTCCCTCACAAATGTTGGACCTTTGGATGCCATGATTGAATTCACAGAGCCTCTCTTGTGAGTACTTTGGTGGCTTGATCAGAACCTGACTAACATCAATGCAGAGTCGAGTGGCAAGGACAGATGATCGCGACAATCGCACTTCCTCCAGGTACGCTAATATTGCTCCTTCTATCAACATCACCTGATCAACACTGGCACTAGTTTGTGCTGCCGCAAATTCTGGCGTACCAGATTACCGCACTAAAGGTCATTTGACGATCATCGAATATTCAGCGTGCGTTAAGAAATTGTATGAGTGACCAACACTCTTTGATCATTGACCAATAGGTTTACATCTTTCGCCACCTTCTTGCTCCATAACCCGAGCTTTGAATGGACAGTGTCGACGTCGAAGCTGAGGTTGACGGCACTTGGAACGATATTCGATGATGTCAAATTGAGCAAGGTTCTCACCTTCAAGGCGTTTAACGGTCTACCGGGTGTAACCATCAGCAACTTTTTACTTCCATCGGATGACCCAGCTGGAGGAATTCACATCGAAACTGATGCTATGATCCCCTCTCCTGCCCGTAAGTTGCAAGCATCATTTATCTGTGACATGACCACTGATGTCGCTTTCTAGAACTGGGAATGGACCTTGGTAGCATCACATTCCAGTCTTTCTTCCAGGATACACAACTCGGTCGTAAGTTGCCCTCTATCTCTCTGTGAATCAGCGGCTATATTTTTTTCTGCAGCCTTGTCCGGAGATAACGTCTTCCTCGCTGCCGGGGTTACAAGCAAGACCCACTTGTCTGGTCGTATCATTCCTCAGTCCAGAGGTGATCTCGATAATCTGGGTGTCCTCTTTTCGAATTTCCTTGCTGGCAAAGACCAGAAGTTGACCACTAAAGGAGATTCTGTTCAGCCTTCTGGGTCTGATGGTCCCGTTACGTGGCTAAGTACCGCATTTAAGACGCTATCCCTTGAAGTGACCTTGCCTGGGCAGAAATCCGATGTGAGCCACGAACCCATTGTGAAACAAATAGTACTGACCTCTTGCAGATCATTCAATCCATTGCTTTGAACGATCTGAGCCTCATATTGCAAACACCAGAGCAAGCGTTTGCACCACCCGCAAGCTCTCAGTTCACCCTTGCCAAATATAAAAATCCATTCGGTTTCTCGTTGCAGGTAGTCGAAGCTGGACAGACCCTGGTCATGAATTCTGGTGGTGTGGATATCGCGCAGGTGAGACGCTCATTGAATCTCCTGTAGCAAATTGAAAGCTTATTTCCCCCATCAGCTTACTTTGCCCAAGAAAGCGGCTGTTGGAGGAGTATCTACTGGCAACGTCGCTGATCTCGTCATATCCTTTGAGGACGTGCCATTGAAAGCGCTCAACCCAACCGCCTTTGCTCAGATGTTTGCAGCAGTCACGCTACTCGACGATTTGGAACTCACTCTCAAAGGAACTGCGGACGTTACTGCCAAAACGTCAAGTGGCAACGTTCCCATTTCTGGCATACCATTCAATGTACCCTCTAGCTTGAAGGGTTCGTATTTCACTTTCATATAGCCTATGCATTGCACTGACTCCGGGCACTCAGGAATCAATTCCTTCGGACATAGCGCAATCTTGACGAACGTTTCTGTCACAGGAAGTGGAGGCGAAGGAGGTAGCGAATACATCATCTCACCTCTTACGACGACTCTCCAGAACCCGTCAAACGTGACTATCAAATCCGTGGCTAATTCCTTGCCTGTGCTGTACAAAGGCACCAAGATCGGACGCTCTGTCATTGATGTGAGTATCCTCCTGCATGATGTTGAGTATCCTGTTATAACTCGTTGTTTATCTAGCCCTTCAATCTTAATCCTGGAGAGAATACTTTTGCCACGGAATTCCATTACATGCCAGATAATACCAACGATACCACTGCTCAGGTGGGCAATATATTTGCACGGGTGAGAGCAATCGAAGCTGACTCAGAAGACAGGAATTCTTGGGTCAATTTATGCAATCTGGCGACCAGCTGCCTCTCATGATTCATGGCGACTCGGCCAGCAGCCCAATCGCATCTTTGAGTCCGGGCCTCGCTCAACTGCAGCTCGCTACGAGTTTGACAGGTGAGTGGAATCGCGAGGTGTACTCTCCCGACTTGTACCAATATCAACCTTCTCAGGTCTCAACCAACCAAACTTCATCACCCACATCACGGTCACGATAACCCTCGAGACGCTTGTCAACAACCTCGTCTCCGTCAACTTTGATGTGAATTTTTATCCCTTTCCTCTGTCTACATTGAACTCATCTGTCATCAGGTGCATAATCCTCTCGACGCCGACCTCGTCATCGAGTTTGTTCAGTCCGATTCAGGCGTCAACGGCGTGACATATGCGCATTTCGAGCAGCCATTCTCCTCTTTCGTCGTTCCAGCAGGACAGAGCGCCAACTCTGGTGACTTCCCCAACGTGCTGCTCACACAAGGCGCCATTGCCTCGCTCGATATCATTCCCCTTGAATACCTCGATGTGTCTGCGAGAAACACCGTGCGTGTCGGCGGCGCGGGCGGGTACCTGGTACCATGGCTTCCGCTCGAACAGACGAAGGTCCCGACGACGTACAACCTCGCGTTGAGCGCGGTTGCGATGAAGGCGAAGGCGAAGGCGATTACGGCTTCGTCGAGCGCGTCGGCCGTGGGTAGCTCAACAAAGGCGTCGGGGGCTAGCGCCACTGAAGAGACCAAACCGACATCTGCGCCCGCCGCCTCGTCCAGCGTTGCATCGGACCCTGTCCCCGCATCGTCATCGCCAGCGGAGAACTCTGAGCCCAAGTCATCTGCCACAGCTGCCCCATCCAACAACTCCACGTCGTCCTAAGCGATACATCTTCTGCTTGACCTCCCCCCCCTCTCTCTCTCTCTCTTTTATACCCATAATTCAAGACAGTCTTTCTAAAGAGACTCTTGACATGCTGTAATTAGTATGAAGGACCGTCTGTCTGTTTTGCCCTTCCTTTTCACCACTTACTTACGTATACGTATACCGCGTCTCGGTCCAACGATTATATCATGAACGTTCCTTAGGATTAGTTAGCTGCAAGTTGTAATGAATTTTGTACTACATTTTCAGTCGCTGGCACTGAAGGATGTATTATGCAGGTGGCAAAAATGCTACCCAAAGACCAACGCTGATGAGTCCCCACACGATGCTCCACCGAACCCACACTCTTCCCCAACGTCCCTCACGGATAAACAGCCACGCCGCAGCCCAATACAGCGCAGGCAGGGCAGCGGCAAGGCGCAGAACGATCTGTGTATGAGAGAAGAAGAGGAGAGTGATGCACATAACAAGAGAGTGGATGAGGTGTGGGGTTATCGCTAGGGTCTCGAGAGGAGTCTCTGTCCTTTCCTCACCACCAAACAACCGGGATGTCACCGCGGGCAAAAAGGTTTTCCTGAGGTTGTGCACAGAGAATACGATGAGCAGCACGAGCGGTGGTGCGCCAATGATAAAGTTGGGGATCTGGGCAGGGGTCCAATAGCGCAAGAAGCCGTTATCCCAATACTTGGCCTGTACATGGGTGTATATAGACGGGGGAACGCGATGGCACCACTCTGGCGTGTCGATATCTGCCATGCAGAAGAGGAGATAGGCGGAGTAATTGTGGTAGACGAGAGGGGCAGCTACACATGCCGATAATATGATCGCGTAGAGGACATTGAGCGCGGATGGCTGGGAATGTGTCAGGTGGGATATTAATGAGAGTAACGGAGATGGGCACCTGTCTGCGGTTGAGGAAGGGCAGGGCAACGAGCCCCCACATGAGGTAGCCTGCGAGAAGAATGCCGTTGGAGCGAAAGAAGGAGGCGAGCGTGAAACATAGGGTGGCGGCAAGCCAACGCTGTTGGGCGGCAAATAGCATGCCTCTGTACGAGAGGTAGGTGAAGAAGGGCTCTGCATACGGGGCAAAATAGAGGGTGGCAGGGCTACTGGGAAACAAAGAGAGGAGGAGGACGAGACGGGCGAAGGACGGGGACGTGGGGAAGAAATGGCGGGTGAGGCGGTGAAGGGTGCGAGCAGAGTCGAGTGCGAGGGCGAGGAGAGCGAGTGGCCATATGTAGGGATTGGTGTTGAAGCGGAGGAGGCGGATGAGGAAGGGCGTGCCGGGGAGGAACGCCCACTGGATGTCGAAGGCGTAGCCGCTGTGTGCGATGGCAGAGAAGTGGACTGCATCCCAGCGGACGAGGGGTGCAAGGGGCGAGGGGGCGAGACGGGGGGCGGCGTCGAAGAGGGGGAGCACGCTGTGGCCGGCAGCGAGCAGAAGTGGGAGGAGGGCGAGCATGTGATTGTTGCGCCTTGACCATGCTCGTCGACTTTGCGACGACGGTCCCTGCCGCGCTCACTGCCGCGCTCGTGCCCTACGCCCCGCTGCTCGCCGCCGTCCGCGGTGTGCTCGAGATCGTCAGCTGGCAGGCATCGTGGTACGACGCCTGGCTCGCAGTCGCCGCCTGGTGGGCCGTCTGTCTGCTGGCCGAGTATGCCCTGCGCTACCTTCTGCCTCTGCTGCTCGCCGCCGTGCTCTGCATGCCCCCGCGCTCGCCGCCGCTGCCAGCGACCGAGCGCGGCCTCCAGAAGGCCGTGTCCGACCTCGCGATCATCAACAGTCTGCTGCCACGGCCCCCGCCTGTTCCACCTCCCCCCACCGTCCTCCGCATCGCCGCCCTCGCCTACGTGCCCTACCTCCTCCTCGTCTACCTCGTGCCCCTGCGCATTCTCCTCGCCCTCCTCGGAACCCTTGTCCTCACCGCCCGTGCCCCCTTTGCCGCCCTCATCATCTCCACCCTCTCCCGTTCAGCCTACCTTCGCCATGCATTCCGCTTCCTTCTCTCCTTCCTAACCGGAACTCCTCTCCCACCAACTCTTCTCTCCCACCAGCCAACCTCCACCTCACCTGCCCCTGTACCCGCCCTCCGTTTCCTCTTCACCATCCACGAGAACCAGCGCTGGTGGATGGGCCTCGACTGGACCGCCGCCCTTCTTCCAGGCGAGCGTCCCTCGTGGTGCTCTCCACCACCCTCCCACACCCCCGTTTCCCCCCCAAACGTATTCTCCCTCCCAAGCCCAACCACCGTCTTCCTCCCCGACGCAAAGGGCCGCCGTGTCAAACGCACCGCGATCTGGCGCTGGGAAGAGCCCGAATGGCGCGTCGTCGTCCGCCGAGAGGGTGGTGCCCTGTCACGCGTCGAACGGCCCATCCCCGAAGAAAGCCCCGAGCCTGCACCCGAGACTACTGGCAGCAGATTGCTCAAAGCTGCAGGCAAAATGCGCGAGTCGAGCCTGAGCAGCAAAGACTCCGCTCCACCGCCCCCACAGCCCCCTGGCATGGAAGACGTGCACGAGGACTATCCAGAAGAAGACCATGTCGCCACTGACCTCGATGGATGGATCTATGGGGACAATAAATGGGAGGGCGCTAGTAGCAAAGGCGGAATGGGCAAGGTAAGTCGTATCAACTTCTGTCTAACTGCGACTCTATGCTTAGGAAGCCCCCAGTATACCCGCTACCGTCGCTGGACGCGTGTTGCTGTTGTCAGCGAGACAGTTCAGGTTGTTGACGATGGTCCAGTCGGGGTCGAGCGCCCCGATCCTCCTGCTCCCCCACCCAAAGACCCTGTGCAGATCCCGGAGGAGCTTCCAACTCCAGGCCAGGACGTTCACGCGGTTGGCACCATTGCTGGCTCACCGCCGGACGAAGAGAGTCCACTACGACGACGCTTACGTCGAGCTCTCTCCAAATCATCTGATAACCACTGAACTGAGACCCCATAGTAATTTATAGATTTTCCATTCAGATCACATGTACGCAATACATTATACAGTCAAGTTACGGATGTGTTTTCACTCCATTTCCCCTGCCTGTGGCACTGCGCTAAGCAATGCAATGATACCCTCCAACGCCTCCAAGCGGTCTGATATTCCTTCTGAGAGCGGCTCGATGCTTGGAGAAGAGCAACTAGCAACCTTAGCAGGAAGAACCAAAGGTCGAATGGAGCTTCTTTGCTGAGCGGCAGTTGTTGGACTTGGAGTGGACTGCAACTTCATATCTACTGTATCGCCCGGGAACAGCGTCGGAGTAGCATTATCTGTCTTCGGTCCGCACCCAGGTTCATACATCACCTTGGGAAACCGGGCATACTCAAAAGGCTGGGGCACGAAGCTCGGAAGGGCAGCGCCAACACAGGCAGGGGTGGGCGGATCGGAGAACCTGATAGCACCAACTGGTTGGAACACAGGCGCGTGGACTTCAGACTGGACTTGAAATGGGGTTGCTTCTGTGTTTTGGATCTCTGCGAAGGCAGTTCTCGGGAGCTTCATTTGGTGGTCCTCAGCAAGTGTTTCCTCAGGTGTCGGTGCAGGCTCGTTCGTGACAGACGCTTCCTCGCAGATTTTCTGTTCATCCTCGTCGGCAGATTGGGTCGTTGGGCCAGTGAGAACGATAGTTGGTGAGGCCGCAGCAGCGGAAATGTCCATAACATTGCCCCATTCATATGCTGGAGCATCCGTCGCTTCTGTGTTCTGCATCTCTGCTTCAATCTCCTCCGTTTTCTTGTCGTTATCCCATAGCTCTTCATGCGTCGGCACAGGGTCGTGCGTGACGAACAGTTCCTGGCTGATTTGCATTTTACCTTCGTTGACCAGGTTCAGGACAGGTGGGGTCGTCGGCTCAGTGAGAACAATAGCTGGCGATGCAGCAGCAGCAGAAATGTCCATAACATCCCATTCGTATCCTGGAGCATCCAAACTAACAGGGGGCACTAGTTCCTCGCCGATTTGCTTTTGGTCCTCGATAATCAAGTCCTGGGCAGGTCCAGTGAGAACAATAGTCGGTGACGCAGCAGCAGCAACAGAGATGTCCATCACATCCCATTCGTGTCCCGGAGCATCCAGACTAGCAGGGGACACAGCAACCTCACGTATCACAGGAATAACAGCACGAGCAGGCATGGTGACGTCTACCGTCAACAGATCATAAATGGCCGTCTCCATCCTTGCATTCGTAAAAGCCTTATGCAGTCCGTCTAAATCCAGTGTTGCGTTCTTCTTCGCAACCCCAGACTGTTTGCGCCGCGTAACAGTCACCCCATATTTTCTATAGACTCCAAAATTGCATCGGTCCACAAAGGAAATAGTCTCCGGATCGGTGCTCTCGACGAAGAATGACGTCTCCCCGAAGGCGTCGAACGGGTCAGTAGAGTCATACAGATCCTGCAGGTCCTGGTCGATCTCGTTGATTGTAGGTACGGGCGTCTTGGAGCCAGATGACCAGGAGGACACCACAGAGACAGAGGCGCTGCGCATACGACTTGCCATCGCCTCCAGAGGTGTGCGTGGGCTGGAAGGAACGGACCCGTCAAGTGAGGTGACGCTAGAGCTCCTCGGGCTGAAATTGAATCCTTTGGGAAGCGAGAGAAACATGGAGGACCGCGACCACATGCTATTCGTTGCAGGTGGACTGAATATCAGGGGTTTTCCCTTGAAGCCACGACGTGTCCCGAGGTCGCCGATCCCATTGTGCACTTGGAGTTTGTCAGTAGGCGATCGAACAGCGGCGGGAGACTTGATTCGATCCCAATCATCCTCCGGCCTCGTTATGGGAGCTGTCCACCGAAATCCAGTAGGGTAATTGGACAGAGGCTTTTCGCGGGTTACGGCAATTGGAGTTGTGCCGATGCCATTGATTGGAAGAGTCGCTGGCCGATCACGAAATGTTTTCTTGTCGCTTTGTAGATTTGTGTTGGCCTCAAGATGATGACGCCGAGCAGGGAAACGAGGATGCGGTGCTAATACATACACTAAAATCAAGATCAAGGTCTATACGGTGATAATGGGCCACCGACCTTGAGAGTTATAATCGCCCGCTTGAAGCCCTTGCAGCAGGGCGATCGACTGCTGCGAGCCGGAGGCTACGATTGGTAACTCCTCGAGAGGCTGTGGACGCTTGAATAAAGATGCGAGAAGACGTGCCAGCCAAAAAATGAAGGATGTGATGGCCTTGCGAATATCGCCACGAGTTTCATTTGAAGGCATGTCTAACAGTTTTTATAGATCCGGGATGTCGACGTCTTAATGCAGCTGCCAGAGGCAACGTACAAGTGTGTCATGTATGAACATTTCTTAATTCAGAGGCTGACCTGTGGCTGACTCGTGGCTCTCCTGGGGAGAATCTTAGCTTCTAGGTCAGCCACAACAAGAGATAGAGCAGACCAGAGTCTGAAAAACATTAAAAGGCATTTGGAGGAGCGATAGCCGAAGCGAATAGTGTTTGTACGGAGTTGCCCGGTGTGGCCGACGACATCTTGCGGGAAACTCATTCACAGGCCTTGCTTCACGGACGCCCATTTGAGAGGCTCAGGTGTCCAGCTAGACCTATGGAATACTGGGATATGTGTGAACTTGAATACACTTTCGCGGACCATGTGCGGCGGGATTGCGACCCTGTCGCAGGTCTCGATTTCACACACCGAATGGCTTCGAAGTTCGAAAGGATGATCTTCAGCTTCCCTCAAAAAGTTTAAAAGCTGTTTAGGCCGTGCTCAAAATAATCCCTCGCCTCTCCCTTCCCACCGCCCCCGCTGTGTCCTCCCGACCATGCCTCCCAAAACCTATGCCTGGATCTCCATCTGGTTCGTGCTCACCGCTCCCCTCATGCTCTGGGATGCGGGCTACTGCCTCATGCGGTAGGTGTTTTTGTTTGGCTGGCACGCACCGCGCTTCCGTTGATGAACTCACAAATACGCAGACCGCGTTCAATGGTGGGAGGCGACCTACACTGGATTTGGAAGTTCTATGAGTTGTACGAAAAGGTTGACTATGTGAGAAGACCTGATGCTTCCTCTTGAGCACATGCCGATGATACACGTTCATTAGGTATATGGAGTCAAAGCCTTTGAAAACGGAGAAGGTTTTGCTGGCGCTGCTGGTGCGTCGGCTCTCCACAAACACATCACGCTGACTTTGACATAGCTGCAAAAGCCGTGCTCAATGTATTAGAAATATCAATGAATGTGCGTCCGCCTGTCAGCGACCTGCCATTATCGGATGCTAATTGTTGATTGACCACCTGCCAGCTCATTTACCTCTACCTTGCTCATGTGAGGGTGTCCGACGTGGCACCTTTGTTCGGTTACACAGGAGCAGTCATGACGCTTGCAAAAACGATCCTCTACATGTCCCAAGAGTACTTCTGCAGCGGTTGCTCTGTTGGCCACAACGATCTGCTGGTCGCGTTCTTCTTTTGGATCATGCCTAATGTGTACGCCCATGTCATGATTTGCCTAGAATCTTGCTCTAAAGCTAAGCTGCTGATCCAGGGTATGGATCACCTTCTGTTCATTGATCATAAAACGACTCGGTCACGACATAATCTCGCACATCAAGACCAGCAGTCAGCTGAAGGCGCAGTAGAGTACCCTAGAGGTTCGCTACGTGATAGACTTAGAATTTTGGGTTTTTTACTTTCTTGATGATGATTATGGCACACATTTTTGCCATTCACAATTGATGACATACACCGACGTCACACGTATACCAGTATAACATAATTATCTCAACCGATAATCTACTTCCGCGAATTTCAAATACCCAATCCGGAAATTTCCAAACTCGGAGCTTGAATCGCTCCACACAATTCTTGGCAAATTCTAGGGCATACGAAATAAGGGGTGCCCGACGCTCGCCCGAGAGATCTCCGCCTTGCTCTGGCAATGTAAAATATCGCAAGGCTTCATATTCGATATCTGGGTGCTTTCGTCCTCGATCGTGTGGAATAAGCATTTATGGTGTGTCTAACCGTGAATTGCGATGGTCGAGTGGATATCGTGGCGCTATTGACGCAGCCGAGAGATCAAGGAACGAAACGCTCCAGATCGAGATCGTCCGGACGGGGCATCGCCAGTGAGGTGTACGGGGTCCCCTCATTGAATCGTAGGGCGCGATCCTGCCCTGTGTATGGAGAATGGAAGAAAACAGCGGGTGGGGATACCAGGTCGACAGTGAATGTGAAATCGGTTTCAGGTAGCGTATCTGTGCTGTACATTGATGCGGAAGTCGTCACGCTTGTAGGTCGTGTAAATTCTTCATGTGGCAACAATGGAAGATCTTTGAGTTTGTTAAGGACACAAGAGGGAAAGATAACAACGCCGGTTGACTCTAAGTCATATTTCGCGTTACCAGGATGCGTAGGACCGTGACCATGCTCAGCATCGATGCTGCACACTGATTCGAATGTGTCTGCCACGCTTGACTGGCAGGCTGTAAAGTTGCCCTCATGATCATCTTCGAACCGTAGTGCGTTATCGATATGCGATAACACGGAGATGTTCCCCTCCGGAGATCTTATGTCTAGTACGATCGAGCACCTGGCCTCTGGTAATACCAATTTTGGCTCCACACTGCTTTTGGCACCAAAGTTGGGCGATGCAACCGCGTTTCTGCAATACAAATGAGAATTGATGTACTGCTGCATTGATAATACACACCGACGAAATCGCCGCCCAGCTTGGCCTTCATTACTATTAGATGCCTGACTTCTTCCGAGCCGTCCTGTGATGAATTTGTATGCAAGTCTGTAATTGTTTCTGAACTCATCGGCGATGCCAAAGAGCGTGAAGAAAATCAAGCCACGCGCGACCATTGTCCACCGTGAATGCTCTAGAACGACATTCCACGCTGGGTCAGCGCGCCACAGTTGGGCTGAGAATATTTCGACGGTCGAGAAGCCTGTATAATTTTTTATAATTAAGAAAGTATTATGGCAATGCTCGGCACAAGGACTCACCGGCATGCGTGTCCTTCCAAGAAATCCAGGGTTTCACTTGACCCTGGGACGAGAAGACGATTTTCACGAGAGCATTGAATATACTCAGCATGGTCTCCATACCGGCTAGGCACAAAAGACAACAGTAGAGACGATAGCTCGATCCGCAGTTGGAAGGACGTTTTTCCACCAATATTCGCTTGGAAAAAATAATGCTCACAACTAGTATCAGATGAGGATCATGATGTTAAAGGAATGCATCGACGATGGACTCACAGCAATACATGGCAGAAATGAAAGCGA
The DNA here is from genome assembly GCA_018855915.1 of Tephrocybe sp. NHM501043. Lineage (NCBI taxonomy): Eukaryota > Fungi > Basidiomycota > Agaricomycetes > Agaricales > Lyophyllaceae > Tephrocybe > Tephrocybe sp. NHM501043. Next base: position 102,413 of record JABCKO010000009.1, read on the forward strand.
TTACAAGAATCGGCGAATGAACGAGTATGTACGCAAATGGCGTATTATACACGGATGGAACACATCCGTAATCCTCGAATATAATAAACCGGTGCTGCTGTACTATAACGTCTAAAAACATATTAGATTGATGAATCAACGTAAAAGAAGCCGACTTGCGAAGGATTGCGGACATGACAGCAGGGATAAGTCCAATGGCCAGATCTACGAACATGCTCCGTTGTTTCTGTCGGGGTGATGCCGTTGAGAGTTTGTGAAAATGAGGCCATGAGAGAAACATACATCTGCCTTGGTCTTAGGAAAACAGCCAGTGGTGACAAAGTATAGTCGCCGACCGAGGCACAAGGCAGCCGTTGGAAGCGTGACATCTAGTGCAATCATGAACTTTGTCGCTAAGTCAATAAGCCAGTGAGCAATTCTATCCAGGCCGATCCCCAACCAGAACGTACGTACTGATATCGCACCAAACTGGAGCTCTATTGGCTACACTATCCCTCCACAGGATTGTATCAACGAAAACACTGAGCAATCCCAGAGCTGTCCAGGCCGCATAAAGCAAAACGCTAGTGCGAGTTACGGTGTCCCATGCTAATGGATCTAAGATGAAATGCATGTAACATGAGATTCCCATATAGGCGCCAAAAGCGCTAAGATAAGGGGAGAAGACGCACCTTGTATAGGGCCCAGACGCCAGGGAGAGGAGATGAGAACCAAAATGAACGAGATGAAAGATAGGGCAGAGAAAACTGCCGTAACAGCCGACATCCAGGTCGTAGATTGGGAAAATGAAAGTTGAGGAGCTCGACCAGGGCACCGATATCAAATTCAACGACTAGTTCACAGAATCAGGTGGATCCTCAGAGCTACCAGTCAGTTCGTAAGTTGCAATGCATCATGTCATACAAGGTGAACTTTATAGATCGCAGAGTAATTGTACATTGCGTTTACATCCTTGTTCATAATGCGGGAAAGGAGACAAGCCTTGTAGGCATCCGGGGCAATGCTATACTCGTCGTGGACGCCTCTAGACACGTTGTGAGCAGGAAGAATAGATTGAGTCCAACAAGAGCCAAATCTGGTCCTTAAGGTTCCAAATAGAGGGTAAAGAATAGGCCCCTTGATGCTCTCCTCATCACGCCAGCTGCTGGTCAGGTCACAAGGGGGGAACAAAGAACGTCAAAGCCCCTGATGTGCCTTTGTTCTCTGTAGATCACCCGAATAACGGCAAAAGTCTTTGCATCTTATCCGAATCGGAGTCGGCAGCCGTAACCCCGTCATAGGAATGATAAGTGTCTTCCAATTGCTATGCCAGCAGATCTATAGGGAGGGAAAGGGATATAAAGTGCGCAAGTTAAAGCTTTCTACGAATCAATCCAGAACATCGTCTGCAAAGATAGCAGTCTTCGGGACCCCGTCTTCCCTGATAACGCCACGGTACATCCCAGGGCAGTTGAGTGGCATTGCGACTAGATATGGACTGAGCTTCAAGTCATTCGAAGAGACAACGACCTCACCATTTCCAAGATCATCAAGAGCGACGACACCTCCAATGCCGCCATCAGCCAGCAGCTCCTTAACGGCACTCTGAGCAGCAGTCTCAATCGAATTGTTGAGATATTGCACGCGCCGTGCGACAGTGGCTGCTGTAGCAAGCCTAATGAAATACTGAAATCAAGCTAGTCGTTAGTGCCATGTGCAAGATCACTGCAAGTCGAGAGATTACCTACATCTCCATCGCCAGTGCCGGAAACTCCAACAGCACTTGGTTCCTGGCTCGATTGCAATATCTTATCCAACACCTTCTGGACCCAACTGCCTGCTTTTCTATCCCACTCCTCAGCCCAGAATCCAGAACCCATAGACGGTGTATCGCCCACGCGGCCCACTAGTTTGTTTGTGCGCCCACCCGTTGATGTCAAAGACGCAATGCAGCCTCTGATATCCAAAGCCACAGCTCCAACGGTACCAGTAGGGAGTTGATCTAGAGGGGGCATCGTATCACCTGCCTTCTCATCGTGCTCGGGCGGGTCAGAAGGAAGTGGTTCCTCAGGAAGTCCCAAGGACTTTCTGTGTTCTCTCCATCTATGCTCCGTGAAGAAATACGACGGATCTACAAGCTCAATGCCTAGAGACTCGCCGAGAGCTTCAGCCGTTGCACCAGAGAGAAACGTGTGAGGCGCGGCGGTAGGCGCGAGATAAAGGGCGCGGACAAGTTGCGAGGGATTACGTGTGCGGGTCAGAAGCGTTACTCCGAGTCCTCGGCGGCTTGGAGGTATCTCAGGGTGGGATGCCGGAGGTTTAGACAACATGATCGATGCTTCAAGCTCGTTCTGTTGCAGTCAACCATCCGACAAGGTCAACACTTGTAACACATAAGTCAAGACAGATTACCTTGCCCACAACGTTGAACACGGCTCCCTTTCCACTGTTGAACAGAGGGTTGTCTATCGGAGACATTGAGAAGGCGAGAGTTGGGGTTTGGTTTTAAACGACACACCCTCCATTGTAGATACTGCCGCAACTACAGAGTCCATTGCTTCGCCACCGTCACGCAAGACAGCATAACCCTAAAGTAGAGTTCAGATATTGGTATAAGTATAGCACACGCGTTTGTAACAAACGGCTTCCAAAGCAGCTTGTAGGCCAGCCTTGTAGGCGGCACGCTGTGCTGGGGTCGAACCAGCCTTCGACATAGTTCCCGCTCCACCATGAATTACGAGGACATGACGTCCGGTCGAGGGCGCGGAGAGGGGGGGGAGGCGGGGTTGTTTCTCGGAAAGGACCATGATGGGTGCGAGTGGGGGGTGATCAAGCCAGACAGAATAGGCGCCTGATTAGTAATTAGCTCTAATTTGATCAATCTCGACCTCAATGATTTACGGTCCACTAGCTATCTCTACCCAGTATCAGTAGTGCGGAGTGCTCAGATAAACGGACTTTCATATGACACACATTTAAATAGTATTTTCATTACATGGGTCGCTACTACCCGCTCAGAGTACGAAAGTTACGAGTTCAAACTTTCTGCATTCTCCTTAACCTCGCGACTCTGATGCAGTCTCTCGATATCATTTACGGAACAATACCTGACATACTTATACGTTTCCTTCCATTATTTAATTTCCATAACCATCTACTTCCTATCCGGGCCTGAAGCTGATTGTGCGTTGGTTTTCAAAGGGTATTTGCTATCACATTCCATTTATCCAAGCTCATTATCTGACAATCCTGCTTGAGGGAGGCCTCATTCTATGGAGAAGACGACAAAAACATATTCGTTCCCCTCATATGGACTCAGGACTGGGTCATCAGATAATAACGCACTACATATAATAAGTCACTTTGCCGGAGTGGTTAACGGGATCGCCTGCTAATCAGCTATAGCGGTTGCACTTTGTGCGCGAGTGTTCGAATCGCTCAGGTGACGATATTTTGCTCCTCCCTCCTTTTTTTTTTACGGTTCAGCGTGCCATCATCGACGCGGTTTGAACCTTGAACTTATACCATACTTGTTACGGCCATCATGAGCCACAAGTACGCCGACCTCCCCGATATTGTTCGTTGTCGCTGTCTTCAATGTACTATGTCCTAACGACTTTCAGGACACTGCGCCCGACGTCTATGAGACTGAAGACGTCTTCCCATCTGCTCTGGATACTGTACGTAGCATCATCCAATACGTAACAACGCGAATGGCCCATATCAATCCATTTAGAAAGACGAAGAAGAGGACGAGTCCCCTCCCCAGCGCGGTGCTTCAGCGAAAGGGCGTAACAACGATGTCGCAGGCAAAGAAGAGATCGATTCGAGCAGCCTCATCGACCCCGGTGAAGCTAGCAGGCGATTCCGCAAGGCCGAGCGCCGACGTACGTGTTCTTTTTGCTGGCACATTTATCTACAACTAATAGTAGAATTCTAACCAGACCCTTCACGCACGTACTACGCATACCCCCCCTCCCCTACCGACACCTCTCCACCCCCCACCACACGATCCTTACCACTTTCTGCCCGCCTACGTTCTCTACAAACCGAGCTTCTCGCACTAGAGTCTGAGCTCGCAGACCCATCGAACCCACAGCTTGCCAAGGAGCGCGAGGTGGACAACGTCGATCCGGGCGAGCTGATTCGCGGGTTGGTGGATGTAAGGGGACGACTGGATAAGATTAGGAAGGAGAAAGAAGGAAGAGCGAAGTTGGTTGGAACGATTATTGGGGATGATGGAGAGGTAAGGGAGGTGGAGGGGAAGGAGACGACAGAAAAGGCAGAAAAGGAGGCGCCTAGTAAGCCTGAAGCACGGAGCATTGCAGAGATGGACAGACGCGTCGGCGACCTTGAAAATCTGGTTGGATCCTCTCGAGCATCGTTGGATGAGGTACGCGTATATCGGAACCCCTGTTTTCATCCACGTTCAACTAACGTCTACGACAGAGCACGCCCCTCCCACCCCCTCTCCTCCCTCTCATAACCCGCCTCAACTCCCAGCTCACGCTCCTTTCTCAACCGCGCCACCTCGACTCTGTGACACGCCGCCTCAAGCTCCTCCTTACCGACCTCGATCGTGTCTCTGCCTCCCAAAAAAACCAGCCCCGTCAACACCATGCTGCCACCCCTTCCACCTCTGGCCCCCATGCGGCCAGTACCAATGCAAGCATTGCAGCCGACAATACAACAACAACCACGCTTCTTCCTCTTTTGACGCGCCTCTCTCCTGCTCTTCCTCAAATCCCACACATCCTCACACGCCTGCGCACACTCGCGGCTTTGCACACCTCTGCGGCGGACTTTGCCACGTCGCTGGATAGCTTGGAGGCTGAACAGCGCCGGGTATCGGAGGCGCTCGCTGAGCTACAAGGTGCGGTAGATGGGGTCGAGGAGAGTTTGACAGCCAATCGTACTGTTGTGCAAGGGAACGTGTCTGGACTTGAAAGCCGCGTTGAGAGGCTGCTTGGGAGGCTGCAAGAGCTCGGGAGGCCGGGGTTGAGTGAGGCATAATTATATGGAGTATACCAATTGTTGCAAAGCAATACCACAGATGCAATTCATAATACCCAAACCCTCTCAAGTGAGCACTGAGGTTCCCAAACAGTCTGACCCATACCCTCCTTAGATCAATTGGTTTTGAAACCTCTCATGATCGCCTACGAACTCAAAACGATTCGTTGCAGTTCAAATCATCCCAAACGAAATGCAATTATATTGGAGGCGATACTACAGAGAGACATCCAGAATCCAATACGTGAAGTAGAGATACGAGTACATTGAATAAGCTGAGGGAAAGAACTGTGGCGCGATTTGATATGTAATATATAATATGCGTTCGTAATAAACCCAAGACCCAAAGAAAAAGTAATAGAAAATACCGTCGATATATGCAAGTTCCAGGGATGATAAATAATAATAATAATAATAAGAGTCGCAGGCAAACATTTCGTCAAATTTCGGTTTGGTATAAGGGAGAGACGAAAAGCAAGGGCGGTGGTCGAGTCGTTCGAGGTGGGGTAGCCCCATGCTTGATAAATAATGATATTAAGAATCGCAGGCACAGATTCGTCAATTTCGGGCTGGTATGCAAGAGGGAATCAAAAAGAAGTTTCGTTCGAGGCAGGATGCAGGGACCAGGTCGAGTCGTTCGAGGTGGGGTAGTCCCATACTTGATAAACAATGATATTAAGAATCGCAGGCACAGATTCGTCAAGTCCGGGGCTGGTATGCAAAGGGGAGACAAAAAGAAGTTTCGTTCGAGGCAGGATGGAAGGGCGGGGTCGAGTCGTTCGAGGTGGGGTAGCGATAAATGATAGTCGCAGGCACAGATCCGCGTTTGTATGCAAGAGGGAGACAAAAAAAAAGAAGTTTCGTTCGAGGGCAGGATGCAACCGGGGAGGTGGTAGAACTATGCTTGATAAATGATAATAAATCAGAAGTCGCAGGCACAGATGATTCGCGTTTGTATGCAAGAGGGAGACAAAGAGAAGTTTCGTTCAAAAATGATAATAAATCAGAAGTCGCAGGCACAGATGATTCGCGTTTGTATGCAAGAGGGAGACAAAGAGAAGTTTCGTTCAAAAATGATAATAAATCAGAAGTCGCAGGCACAGATGATTCGCGTTTGTATGCAAGAGGGAGACAAAGAGAAGTTTCGTTCAAGGGGCAGGATGCAAGGGCCGGGTCGAGTCGTTCGCGGTGGTAGGACTATGTTTGATGAATGATAATAAATAAACAGTCGCAGGCACAGATGATTCGGGTTCGCATGCAAAAAGGAGACAGAGAGATGATTCGTTCGAGGCAGGGGCGGGGTCGAGTTGGAGTCGATGGTAGAAGTCGAGCGTTCGAGTCACAAGATAGAAGAAACACAAGCCGAGAGAGAAGCAACGTCAAGGCGAGCCAGGTATGGATACAAATATTTCAGAGAGCCGCACGGTGCTGCTTGCGCTTAGCAACCCTGCGCCGTTTGCGAGGCGGCTTGGTGGCTGGTACGTCCGAGTCAGAGCTAGTGCTGGCCAAAGACTAAAAGAAATTCAAAAGGGTTCGAAGAACAAGATGAACTCAAGTGCTCACGTTACTTGGCGCTACCCCAGCATCAACAGGCTTCGCTGTGCCTTCTTGAGCCAGCGAGTCACGTGCGCGTGCAATCTTTTCAGCAAATTCCTTCATAGACTCCTAAGAACACATCATAAGTGAGAAAATAACAATGAATTGAAGGATACTCACCTCGTTCGCGGGCTCATCAGCTCTATACGCGAGAGCGATTGCTGACGCCAAGAACAGCAAGTTGGATTCCCAGTTCTGGAGCGGTTGTAAGGCTCCAATGTCGATTGAAAAGGGAGGAAGAACACCTACCATGGGTTTCTTCTGAACAACACCCGAGTCAGGAGTCGGGGTGTCGGACTCCAAGTTGCTGGTTGAAACTGCGGGCTCTTGAACAGATATGGCATCGTCGTCGAAATCTGGCATAACAATCTCAATATTGGCGGGCCAAGGAAGATTCTCGATGCCCATCTCGATATGAGGAGGTTTGATATCAAGCTTGATCTCATAATCACCCTGAAGAAGAGGCTCTGTTAGAAAAGCGTGCAAGGCGAAAAAAAAAAATCGAGAACTGACCCAAATAACCTCGTCGAGGATGACAGGACGTACGAGCTCCAAGTCCAGCTCTTCGATCCTCTGGAAAGGGTTGGATTATGATATGCGAGATGGAGATGAGGAACATACTTGAACATGGGCAACCAAAGAAACACTGAAACCGCTAGGGTAGTTGACGCCGATGGCGGCGAGGACACGAATAAAAAAGGGCCTCGAAATCTTGATGATCGTCTCAACAACTCGTACCTATGAAAGGCGATGTGATCAGATAAAGCCAAAGGCGACAAGACGATAGGACCCACTAGAGTAAGTGAGGCAGGGACGGCGGTGAAGAGCGTAGAGAAGACACAGATCACGGCGAGTGCCAATATCAGGGCTGCAGGGGCGTACAGGTAGGCGCTCAGGTAGACTTCGCGGGAGGTGTCCTGCACCTTCTTAAGACGGTTCTCGACGCGTAAACCAAAAGTTCCAGGGCAGACGACATGGGGGCAGGTAGGAGCAACGACGGAGAGAGTAGAGAAGAGGTAGACGGGGTACATTGGGGAAGCGGGGCGAGGTGGAGAGGGCGTGCGGGCGCAGGTAGGAGCGATGGTGGGAAGAGTGGAGAAGAGGTAGGCGGGGGACGTTGGGGCAGTGGAGCGAGCGGGAGAGGGAGCGTGAGTGCAGACGGTAGGAGCATGAGTGGAGAAGAGATAGGCGGGGGAGGTTGGAGCGGTGAGGCGAGAGGGAGAGGGGGCGGGACTCGATATCGGTGTCGGTGACGCCGCCCTTAACGATGCCAGCATCATGAGGGTAATATCCTCCGGAATCACGATCTCTCTCTCCTCGTCCACCTGTCTCCTCCCCGCCGTCCAAATATCATACGTGCGCGCAGCATCCTCCGCCGCAGGCAAGGCGAGCTGCAACGCATAGGCCGCCATAAGTGCATGTGCCGGCACACGCACGTACGCGGGGCCGGGGACGGCAGCCATCTCAGGGCCAACAGCGCGGGCAACCTCCAACGTGGCGGTGAGGGCGACGGCGTGGCCGAGCGTCGCGGGGTGCATCCACGCGAACATGGAGTCAAAGGCGCGCGAGGACATGCGGAGCACGGGGAAGATCCAGTAGGCCTTGAAGAATTCTGCTGCGATGTGGCGGTGCGATGGGCGGGCGGAGACGAGCGGGGGCGTGGCGTCGATGTCGCAGGTGGAGGAGAGAGCGGGAAAGATGTGCGTGGGACAGTGGGGACCGAGGTCGATGGGCTGGGGTGCGGCGCCAGCGTCGCAGGTGGAGGAGAGGGAGGGGAAGATGTACGCGGGACAGTGGGGGCCGAGGTCGACGGTGTGGGCGGGTGTGGCGGTAGCACAGGAAGGCGGAATGGTGGAGAGCGTCGCGAAAAAGTAGACCGGGGACATGGGGTAGGCGGGGACGGTGGCGGGGACGTTGGTGTTGTGTTGTGCGTCCATCGCCCTGAGGATGTCGCCTCTGATCTGGGCGAGGGCGCCGAGGGAGACAGCTGCGGCCAGCGCTGGCTGTATGGCGGCAGGCGAGGCGAGCTTGAGCTTGGCGGCGAGGAGGAAGGCAGCGAAAGAGGCGATTTGTGCAAAGAGCAGCATGGTGGGGATGCAGACCAACATCATGATCGGCGGTGGCGGTACAAGACGCGTCGCGTCAAGTCACATGACACACATATATTAGGCCAAATAAAAGTGTACAAAAATAAGGATCATGTCCTCCTATCGACGGGGCGGGTTAGCTGCGGTCATGCCACCCAAGTAATCCTTAATCTCCCTCTCGAGGACGTCGTCCTCGTCCTCCTCATCCTCGCCGGGGGAGTCCTCACCCCCCTGGCCGAGGCCCCAGCCGCCATGTTTGGCGGTGGCGTCGACATCGGGGCTTCTGAGGGACTCCAAGACCTCTCTCTCGCGCTCGAGATCGCCGGCGATGCCCATAGCCCCGCGATAGCCATACGCATACGAGCCGCCCTTTGGGGTGACGTCGCCTGGGCCGGGGGGGGCAAACACGTCGTCGGGGTCGGCGGGGCCAAGGATCAAGCTGGCGGGGACGCGCTGGGCTCTGGGGGCGGCGGTAGCGGGTGGAGCGGGGACATGTTTGTGTGCGATGCGGCCCCTGCGGTCCCTGGGTATGCCGCCGGAAAGGAAGGTGGGGGCAGGAGCCCTGGGGCGGGGGCGGGGGGGGTCAGGGGTGGGGGCGCGGACGACGCGGAGCAAGTCGTCGATGGCCTGCTCGCCGGGGGTGGGGGTCCTGGGGGCAAAGGTGAGGGCGTGGGTGTAGGGGCGGCGCTGGGAGGTGAGGACGAGGAGCATCTGCTGGAGGCGGGGCTGCTGGTAGGCTTGGGGGTCCTGGGAGTAGGGGTCGTGTCTGCTTGGGCCGGCGAGGCGCTGGTAGAGGCGCAGGGAGAGGGGGAGGATGACTTTATCGCGGAAGCTGCGGAGGGCGACGCTGCGGACGTCGATGGAGTTGGGGGCGGCGGAGGCGGAGGCAGCGGCGGCGGCGGCGGCGGCGGAGGCGGAGGCAGACTTGATGGTGGCCTGGAGCGGAGGAGAGGTGGCGCGGAGGTGGCCGTGTTGTTTTGGGGGACGGTAGAGGGAGAGGAGGAGGGGGTCGGTCTGAAGGGGGAGGAGGACCTGAAGGGGGGAGGAGTGAGTCAGTCTGTGACGAGGATAGATGGGGACGCACGCCTTCAATGTAGGTGAGGACCTGGTCCCAGAAGAAGCCCCAGATCTCGACGACGCGGGGGATGAGCTTGTCGTCGTCGATGCCGGAGAGCTTGGCGTTGAGGGTGACCATGCCCGAGGCAATGAGGTCGGCGGCGCCGTTGTGGAGGGCGGAGAGGGCCTTGGAGGGGGCGGAGGAGACGACGGCCTGGATGTGCTGCTTGACGAGGACGTTGAGGTCTTCACTGCGAAAGGTTGGTGTGGGGGTGAGCGACGGGGGAGAACAGACGACGCACATTGGGATCCTCAGGGGCTCGCCGTTGAAGAGGGGCAGGACGTGGACGTGGAGGGCGCCCCACGGCTCGGTGGATGTCGACGGCAGGGACTGGGGCGGGGCGGGGAGCGGGGACGGGGCAGGGGGCACGGCGGGGGCGGCAGAGAGATTACCGAGGCGGTGCATCTCGCGGGAGACGAGCTTGGAGTCGTATGTGCGGCCATACGTGGGCTGTGGTGCGTCAGACGGGCGGACGGCGGCGACGGGCAGCGCACCTTGGACGGGGAGGTGGTGGCCATAAGCTGGCGGTGTCACGTGGTGCCATGGCTTGTCTTCTGCGATCACGTCCTGCGCAGCCATGGCTGGCACTGCACCGGCCCTTCACGGTCCTTGCCCTCGAGTCGTCCGCTGACGACACGTGCGCCGCGGTCGTCTCTGCGGAGCCGCGCATTCTCTCCAACGTCGTCATCAAGCAGAACGAGATGTAAGTAAGCGTTGTATGCGCTGCGCTGCGCTGTGCTCACCCGCCCAGCCACGAGCAGTACGGCGGCATCCACCCGCTCCACGCCATCCACGCCCACCAGCGCAACATGCCCCTCGCCGTCGCCCGCGCTCTCGCCGACGCCAACCTCGACGTCCGCACCGACATCGACGGCATCGCCTTCACCCGCGGCCCCGGCATCCCCGGCTGCCTCTCCGTTTGCGCCAATGCCGCCACGTCCCTCGCCGCCGCCCTCCGCCTGCCCCTCGTCGCCGTCCACCACATGCAGGCCCACGCCCTCACCCCGCTCCTCACCAGCCCCTCCCACCACCCCCAGTTCCCCTTCCTCACTCTCCTCGTCTCGGGCGGTCACACCCTCCTCCTCCTCGCCACATCCCCCACCCGCTTCCGCATCCTCGCCACCACCCCCGACGAGAGCATCGGCCGCGCCTTCGACAAGGTCTCCCGCCTCCTCAACGTCCCCTGGGCCGGCGCCAGCCCCGGCGCCGCCCTCGACGCCTTCTGCGACTCCCCCGGCCCTCCCACTCCTGACTCTGTCCTCCCCCCCTTCCCCCGCCCCTTCCGCGGCCAGCTTGCCTTCTCCTTCTCCTCCCTCCACTCCCACGTCGAGCGCTATCTCGCCGCCAACCCCCACCCCCCCCCCCCCCACCCGCCTCGCCCTCGCACGCGCTTTCCGCGCCGCCGCTTTTGCCCAGCTCGAGGACAAGCTCCGTCTCGCCCTCGACTGGTGCACCGGCCAGGGAATCATCATCCACGACCTCGTCGTCAGCGGCGGTGTCGCCAGCAACCTCCACTTGCGAGTCCGGTCTGCACCTGCTTTTCCTCCCCCCCCCCCCCCCCCCCCCACCCCCCCCCCCCCCCCCCCACCCCCCCCCTCCCCGCAATCCCGCACCCCCGCCCCACCGCC
>JABCKO010000010.1:0-109669 GCA_018855915.1 Tephrocybe sp. NHM501043
CCGAGACGAGTCATCCCATCGAGTGAGCGAGGGGGGTTAACAAGATGTGCGAGTTCAAATGGTCTGAAAGAAAAAGGAGCAGGGTCAAAACCCTTGTCCTGATCGAGTTCTATTTGGTGTGCTGTCCGCTCATCCTTCTCCTCCTCTTTCTTCTTTCTCTTTTTCTTATCCTTTTTAGCATTGGTTTCAGAAGTAAGAGTTGTCGTGGCAGAGTCTACGCGACTATGCCCAAGCTCTGAAGGCTCGCGTGAAAAGGCGTCATTGTGGTCGTCTGGGACTGTCGTTGCAGAAGCGAAACTCGGTTTTCGTGCATGGCCAAAGACTTGCTCGGGATCGTTTGCCCGTAAGTCCGTTGAATTTGCAAAGTGGACTGAATGCGCCGAATTTGCCGAATGTATTGAAGAGCCCGTAGATAGAGTGGGAGAGGGCGGTGGAACGTTTAGAGATGAACTGTCGTCGCCGCTGTCTACTGCAGTCGACGTTGGTGACCGTTGTGGGTGGGGGGACAGTAAATTCGTCTGTACTGTGGTTCGAGCTGCACTGTCGACATCGGGCCCAGTCTCGTCCCCAGTTATTGCAATCTGAGGGACATCTACAGTGGGCATTGGGTGTGAAAGTTCCGTGCAACATTCGTGGGACGAACTTTATACTGCAACGCGCACAGCCCTTGGGTATTGATATCTCCATTGGGGAAAACCTTCAAATCATGAACCGAACCAACTGAATGGGTTTAGTCTCTCGTCTCAGCTTGCATTTTACAACATCTTGCACTGCCATATAACTATACTTAAACAGCATATATGCATCATATATCTGGTTTTTTTTCTGAGATACAGGCCCGCCTTGTCTAACCTCAATAACTATGACCTTACAAATTTTCTCCTCCCTCGTCGTCACATGAGGCTATCCACTTACAGGCCCCACAACAATTTCACATAAAAGCCCCTGATTATTTAAACTTGGCCCCCTCTGTGCACTTGGCGGCGTCCGCCGTCACCGCCCGATACACATTTCCGGCTAAACTCATGCCCGTCGTGCACTTGTCTCAACCATGAAAATTTTGAGCACAGCGCAACGGAACGAAGAAGTCCCCTCCAACTCGCTGCGAAGCCATCCACGGATCGCGTTTCGGAGACATAGACTGCTGTATAGTCTTCCGATTCCCGCTCCCCATTTCGTCATTGGAGCATTTGGCACTACCATCCACTAAGATCTGGCTGCGTCTGCATGCAACCTGGCGAACAGCTGCTCCCTACGTCATCCCCAAATCCGACTTTTGTCAACATGGAGGCGTGCACATCTACATACATCTCTCACACGTGTATTGTGCCACATGTTGTCTGTCCATGTATCGGGGTGTTAAACATTGTATCCATCCACCTGAACCTCCAGTATCTACCTGCCCCTATCCATGTGATCCTAGCCTCATGCTTGCCGTTTGATATACCTCGTCAAACACGTCTGAGATTGGATTAATGTCACTACACCCCGCGCCTCAGGCTGTACAAGAGACAACAACGCAGCTTGAAAACAATTGCGCGGTTGGTAGACACTCAATGGATACAGGTACACTTTTTATCTAGGGATTATTCTAAGGGATTGTTCCTGACAAGTATCCCCCAGCTACACCACCTACACTCTCAATTACTAGCCCACGCATCAAAATTAAATACACGCCAGATAACTTTGGTGACGTGGCATAAGCGTGGCGGCCTTGTCTCCGTTCACAACTCATCAACTTGGCAACTTGGTGTCAACCTTGACTAGATCTCTTTCTCATCTTGTCTGTGCTATTGCGTCCACGATCCATTATTGACACTTCAGCCCTTCCACCTGCGTAAACCTATGCAGCGGCTGCCATACCCCTTTCTCTCTTTCTAAATACGGCTGGGCGTGGTATATACTCAACGAGAATGGAATTCATGGCACTAGTGAATTATGGGTGAGCTCCATACCATTGTTGGTTTTGCTCAGGTTGCTGCATCCCAAGTGATCACTGGTGTATCTTATCTCTCCTTGGTGCTGTAGTCTAATCCATGATGAAGTTTCGGGGACATGGTCCATGTTCTCATTTGAGAAGTAAAATCTACGGTTAGAGTTGCAGGGGTTACATGGTAAGTGGACGTGATTGTGGATAATTGCATCAACGATTAGAGCGATTCTACATCTGGAAAGTACCTCATGGAATGCATTGGAAATAGGCTACTAGACCCTCATCCTCGGAGCGCCTCCCATCATTAATCTCCAGCTGCTTATAAGGTAGGTGTAGGACCCATCCTAGATTGATATCCCGAATTTGATTCTTAGTCAAATTAGGGCTCGGTTCTTTTGATTCCTTTGACTCCCTGAGACGAGATTTAATCAGTGAATATGCTTTCATTTATTATCAATAATAGAGTGCAGCCCAATTACTGATCCTCAGCCTCGCAGTTCACTCATCTCCAATTTCAGTCTTTACAGCATATCACATAGTACAACCCCCAATCTCACATGCACGACCCAAACGAGGCTACTAGGGTTCATATTCGCCTCCTTTCTCAGAGCCTGCCGCGGCCTATGTTGATCATGTCTGCAAATATTCTCTTTCTTTCGACCTCGGGCACAAATGTAAATCCATCACTATATGTAAATCGAGACAAGGAAATATTTCATGATTGTGGTCCTCAAGAACCGTAGCTTCGTCACTATTTGCAAATCTCTACAACGAGGGGAGCATGTCTATGAACCCCGCACACTCCAGTCCTTCCTCTTCCACCATTTTACGCACCTAGTCCATTTACGTCTAGCGCTTCTTGCCTCGTGGTGAACTGTAAGGCAGCAACGGCATGGGTGTTTGCGCGGCTTTGTGAGACTATGCCAATCTCCAGGTTCGCGACATAACAGTCCAGCGAAGCGGCAGGATGAAAAAAGTTGTGGCGACTTTGTGGCCTTGAATCGTGCAAAACCTTGCAAACTCAGACGATGGTATGAGGCCTCAGGGGCTCGTATTGGCCCGACTCGGAGTCTTTGTGTTTCTGACATCCACTATAACGGCCATGACAGGATGTAAACGGCCCGAGTCCATGCTTTGGAAGGAAGGTATAAGTCAGTCATGTATTCTGGCGCCCGTTAGAACCACCAAAATCGGCGGGATTTGCAGTGGCCCAAGTGGCGCGGCATGGGAGTGGAGCAGTGGTATTTCTAGGTAGATCACGAAGGTCATGCTATGGATTTTGGTATCGAGTTGTCCTAAGTAATTTTAGTGGCTTGCGTTACGCGAAAATTCAAACAGATCAAAATATGTATATAAAGTCTTGACCATGACGAGAGCCAAAGGCGCGAATTCCTGCCGATCATCGATAACAGTCTAGGGGAGCTTCGTTGATTCTCTGAATGTAGTGAATTCTCTGAGGCATTCTTATTTAGGAACGATCTCCTCGGATCGTGCTTGGAAAGACTTATATATAGTAGTAATACTCTGTCAGCCGTCGAAATTGCCGATGCTGGAAATAACAGGGCATGCCTGGACCACGAGGTTCAGAATGCGAGATTAGTCGGAAGACTGAGATCGTCTTGTGCTACTTAATAGCATATACCCACTTGTCCGCATATTAGAACCTTTGTGCTTTCATAACGCGTAATAAGTCCGCAACGTCTATGCTTTTTGAATCTCAGAATGAGTCATACAGGTCTTCGCCTTACCACACCATTACGGCAGTATTTAACCCAGATCACCTCGTGTGCAGCTCCAGGCCTACCTTCATGTTGACCAAAATACCTGCTTCTTCCGGTACTTCTAATACTTCTAATCATCTCACTAGAAGCAGTCTGTGATCGGGGTTCAGTGAATTGCTTGGCCTGGATCTGCATTATTAAAGATATTGGAACCATACAAATCCATGCCCTTCAAGTGCTATGCAAGAGGCTGAGGTATTATACTTCAAGTGAAACTCCTTACCCATTGATGACACGTAAGTGACACTGGTTCTCTGTGTATTCGTGATCAAGGAGGTCTTACACGATACAATAGGCGCCTCAAGAGTCAGACAGTGCGCCTAAAATTGCATTTGTGACGCCCAGGAGCTCATGCCGACTCATGCCTCCCCTTGAAATGTGGATGGATGGGAATTTTGGATACATGCCGGGATCTGCGACTCCTTGCAAGTAAATGCCAGTCATCCACGGCGCTCATCAGAAAATACAGATCAGGGGGATACTTAGAAAACGTCAAATATGGGTGTACATATATGACAAGTGTAGACTTTTAAGGTACTGAAAATTTTGAACTTTCCTGTACAAAAATGCCTCGACGCTTTTGAAGGCACAATGAGCATTAGCGAAATACATGAACAAAATGTCAAAAGCCACTGTTTTCTCAATTGAGATCAGTAGGTAGGCATATGAACACCAGACTGCTATATATTGAAGTAGCTCACAAACCAGCTCACTTAGTGGCTTTTGTGTAGGCTCGTCGGTGGACCCCCATGTAGACAGATTGGCTACGAGTCTAGCTTTTGTGTGCTCTGAATCGGCTTGGTATATCAATATCCTTGTTCTTTGGCATTGCTGTGAACATGTGCATACTGTCAGAGAACACAAGAGATCTATACCCAGGCAAATGCTGGGGTCCACAAAAGAACAAGGGACCCCCAATTGAAGGAATTTGTCGGCTGTGGGGCTGAGCCGACAAACAATGGGAAAAGACGCCAAGTTGGATATGGTAGTCCTAGAAAGGTAGTTCTCCGAGTCAAATAGCATCAGAAGAATCATAAGGATATATAAGTGAGAGTAGGGAACATTGTTAATCCTCATTCATCAGCCAATAAGGGTTCTCAAGGGGAATATCTTTCAAGGCCACTTCCAGCAGGCGCTCCGAAGTTTTGCCTTGAATTTCCAATCCAGTCTTCCATAATTCCAAAACAAAAATCGGAGGTCTTTAAATTTAGTTGTTCATAGCTGTTATTGCCAATAGACTGGCCTCAAGAGAAAGTCATCGCATCCAAAACGAGAATACACGCCACTTCTGAGCGTTGCGAGTGGCTACTGATAATTCCTTTTCATTTTCAGAAAATATCAAGTTAATCATTCTGAAGTTGAAAGGGCTATACAATGCACAATCTGGTAAGTGCTCACCTGGTGTTTATGCAGATCTGACAACGAAGTTTCTAGAAAGGCCAAGTGAAAGGCGAACATACGCACGTGACCATCGAAAATTAGGTTCAGTCCAAATTCAAATCAGTTGAGGTGTGGTTAGGGGACGAATAACGTTATGCCGTTTACAATCCATGTCAATCTTCCTACCATTGTTGCTGTCGCCTCCACCACCATCTTTACCATCATCAATGCCAATGACAGTATTTCTTCATCTGGGTCCGCTGATCAATGACATTGCTGAACGTCTGCCACCACTTGCTGAGCCTTCCAACACAGTGATACTCCTATATAGCCCTCTGCGCACCCCAGCTACCCATGCATTTTTACCTCATTAACTCATCTCCATAACTCATCAATAATAAACACGATCTCATCGATTTCCTCGCACTTGTCTTTCGATTTTCGCAATAAATTTGAATTGACATGGCCTCGTACGGGAACAGTTCAATCAATTGTGCGGGTATTAGGGGCTAAAACTAAGTGGCGCCAACGAGTCTATGATTTCACGTTTTCAAGGTGTACAAAATTGATATGCAATACTATACTTAAGCTCCATACACCTGTTCTGAATACATATTGTTCTTTAAACTACATTGTCCTTCAAACCACCTCGTCAATGTCATTACGTGACATTCCTAATATGGTAATCAATTTTTGTTCCACCAAGTTCGAACTCAGTCTTCTCGATCTTTCTCTTACCAAACCACTCACATTCAAATCGTCATGGAGCATCACTTTCCTGTACATGCGGCGTAGCATACCCGGGAATGACTTCATCGCTTACGCTACCATACAATGCTCTAAAGCGACCTGAATAACTACTGGAAGTTTCAACACTCGGGTTCAAATTTACCTGACCAGAGTGGCGTCGCACCGCATAACGTGGTTCTGCTCCGTCGGAATAACCGTAAACACGTGTGCTTTCTCAGACAATGCTATCTATGCAGACATACTCCGTGCATTAAGCCGATGCACCTGAAACGAAGAATTGCGACCATCGGCACGCATGGTGGCGTCATGAATTTTGTTCCTTTCTACAGAACATTTTCATGCCGTGACCCTCAAAACTTCGTAGCTTACCAACTAGAAGGTATCTATGGCTGTGTGCCATATCCTTATATGGGGTAAGGGCCTTGTCTTTGCCGCTTTTTTCATTTGTAATTATCTTCCGCAGATCGGGCCATACATGCTCCAGCCCTAAAAGCTGTACCTTTCCCCCATATTATGTTCTTGAACTCGGTCCACAAGCTTCCGGACAATCGAACGAAGTAATGCATATGATTTGAAATACTTGCTGCGCACAAGCATAGGAATGTTTAACACCACTCCACGGCATGTTCCGTCGGAACCTTTGAGAAATAGTTCGGATATATTTTCATCCATTCAACCTGTGCTTCTCAAGGCAGTGGATTGGCGTAATCATTGCTAGAGTCACCCTTTTAAATAAGGTTACTTGCAGCCTCCGGGCTCTTATTCGTGCAGAATGGAAGTTCATCTACAAACTGCTTCAACAGTGCCAACTGAACTTCGAGAGGTACATCGGCGTAGTAGAAGTGTTTTACGGCAGCCATATCCATTTGAATGTTTTGATCTGCATTGTAAAAGTGATTTTTCTGATGATTTCCAATGCAGATCACTGCTATTGCTTCTCACCCAAGTTGCTCATGGCCCGCACCGGTTTGTGGACGGTTGCCGGGTGGAAGGTCATCGGTCGTATCCTTCGAAAATGCAAAATGTCGACTTCGGTTTTACTTTCAGCCTCTCCTCATTAACTCGGCCCACCACTTGTAGTTTGTAAATATTATATTGTACTATTTAGTATTTCGACAAGGAGGCGCAGGGAAAAGGTAGTGATGGCGGGATCTGATTAGATTTGAGATCTCATCGTCACGATTGTTGGTTATTAACTCCATCCATACATCAAGGAGCCAGTTTTGAAGCTCATCCCAACCGAACGCGGAATATTCATCCTATATGGACGAGCAACAAGTATGTTTCTCCATACAGTATCGCTGATATAACGAGTCGCCCGATTACGCCGGTGCCAAGGATCAGAAAAAGTTTTCAAAGTTGATGTGCAATCTATGGTTCGACTCCAACCTCTGACGGAGAACGGGCTCATTTCCCTCACACGCTCACGCAATACATATCAGCATTTAAATTGTAATCGATGAAGTTTTTAGATCAGGAAAATCAAACTAGATACTTGTTGAAACTCGATTGGCCTTGTGGTACCAGTACCTCCCATAACTAGGCAACAATTCAACCGACAATCACCTGCTTATCTTCAACCACACCAATATCCCTTGCACTCAGGCTTGACTCTTGGCACATCCGCCCGACAGTTGCCATTGGTTACAGTGTAGCAATCTATACTCATAGTTATTGTCAGTGTGTAACGCCCACTGACAGTGACACCTTCACAACCAGCTCCGGGGGGTCGCTTAGTAAGTTTTAGATGGAGTACTTGTAATGGACCATCCATGCCTTTCCCAATGAATTTCTATCTGATTATTTGATTTCGTCTAGGTAACGTCTCCACATGGACAAGAATGGCTTCTACTTGTAGGGTTGAATTAAGAACTCTGTAGGTAACACCCGTGCCTGCTAAACGTTTCAAGACCATCAGAAGAATTCCCGCAGACCAGCGCATCCCACAGCATATTGACTTAAGGAGCCCGAGACTCACCGCCCTAAATCACGGATGCATTTCTCTTGCGGCCCCTGACCAGGAACTGCGGGCCGTGAAAACCCTTCGTTTCGTTCAGCACGCCTAGTTGAGTAGTACTGGACCTGTGTTGATTCCTCAGGATGTACTCACATGTTGTATGCCTATTGCTGATAGCTGAGCTCTGAGGTATTCTTCATTTCCCCAACAATTCATTTTTGATAGTGAGTTTCTGCACACGCTCTTACAAGCATTGTCAGCCTAACGCTTACATTCATGTCGAGTCATTGTTGAGTTTGCAATATCTTCCATGACGCTCGTGCTTCTTTTCATGTTCAACTTTGCCTCAACTCTGGTTCGGCTCAGAAGGGCGCGGTTCCTTGTCCTGGTTCAACCTGACACATCTTGTGGTCCCGTCATCTGGATCTCATGTCCATTTTTCCGATGCCAGAGAACAGTGATGCACACAGCTTCAGGCTTGCGAAATCTCCAACCATTCTCTTGATCTCCTTGTACATATAGTATGATGCTGCGGCCGCAAGCTTGTTCCTTATATTCCGCAGTATTGAGGTCTTGGCAGAATGTAGATCTTCGTGCTTGCAAAATCTACTGCTACCTTCAGAGCGTTTTGGGCTATGCTTTGCTTAGTGAGTATTTCTTCAGATGATCCCAGGGCCGACAAGCTCATCGCATCGTATTCTATAGTTGACAGGCCTGCCACCCGTTGCTTTAAAGTTGGTCGACTACCTTCAACAATCAGGATATACATCTGGCACCAGCACAGCACTGTAGTAGCAGCCCCAAGCCTTTGGGTATATCTCCAATAAGTTGTTTCACCTCGTGGACTAAAGTAACATATTCACAAGATAATATATTTATACTCTGTGCTACGGAGAATTCAGTTTTGATCTATCCCGTCCCGCGTTTACTGTTATATAGTGTATCTTATATCATGATAGTATCGAGCCATCAACTGTAGGAAAACCTGCATATTACCTTAGTTTGGATGGCGTTGACTATCTGCCACTGAGCAAGTCGACCCACCCTCAAATAGACTATCGAACTCTAGGCAATGTGACAAAGTTACATGACTTAGCGCATATGTCTGGCTCCTTCAGGAGAAGGTCAGGACCCCAGGGAAGTAGTTTGTTTGTAAGGCATATGATTGTAAGCCCACAGCTTACCACGGTTATCACCGAACTGTATCGGAACTAGTACTTGTATGATTTGGAATCAATTCAGATATGTGCCATTGGTAGTGGATGTAGAGCCACCGTGGTCTGGTCCCACAGGCCTCTTACAATGATCAAGCCGAGGACATTGTGAAGAGTCCAAGAGATTCAATATTACGTCAACGGTCGGGCTTCTGACCGTTGAGCATTTTTTCCAACAATATTGAGGCAATATGCTTTGGTGCCACATTACATCATGCATGGCTATGTTGTCTGACCAAGATTCCCAGTTCTTAGAAGGCTGAACGACAGACAACACGTCAATGTTCTAACTACTAGAGTGGCACCCAGTGCTAACCAAGGTCAATTTGTTGTTGGTGTGCTTCAGGGGTATATCAGTTATGATAGTACATACTGTTGAAGATACTACTCAAATGAAACTTTGAGGATGAGTCTCAATAAGGGCACAGAACACGCTCATTGTAAGTAATATATATGTCATGGAAGGAGCATGTAGTTCATATCCTGCCACAAGAGAGGCGATATATTACCAGGCATCGTCTGAGTCTGAGTCTAAAGCGCCATCAATTGCACATAGTATACTATACTTATTACACCTGCAACATCGTCCAAATGAGGGTAAGAACCTGCGATGAACGCAAAGGCAAGAAATGAGGCGTCGTACAAGCGCTTGGTAATCCTTTGTTCGCGCCACAACCATATATGGGTGACAATGGAAAGAATCTTCGGCAAGGATTGGGAAGTTCATCAGGTTGAATATTTCCTGAAAAGGCAACAAGGAGGAAATAGCCTTGTTTGGCTATTTCTTTGCCGATCAGCGATTCACACATTTCTCTCATCCCCAAACCGATAACACCTCATATTGATGTATCAAATGTATATTATCTGTTGCAGAGTGTTCAATCTGGCCATCGTTCCCCCACATGCTGAACGCTTGCTGAGGCTTGTATCCGAAAGATAGATAATGTCTATTTTGCTATATTTGTGTCGCAATCCAATTGGTTCCTACGTTGAACTGATTGGTGTGCTCTTCGTTGCCAGCTTGTGGATTGGTTCTTGGTGTATAAATGTCCGCGCCACTATGTCGACCACACAGGCCACTGCCCACATATCGAACCGAGTCCCTCAACAATGTCGTCACCCGTAGACAGCTCTTCCACCACCCAGCTCTCCACCCCAACACCTGCCACATCGAACGCCATTCGCACGCCATCCGTTTCAGTTTTAATGGAACGAAGCCCTCTTGATGATTACTTTGGCTACAATCTCTCGGCCTCGCGAACACGTGAGAGCCAACACGACCTCAGCGTCGTCGACACACTACCAGCATATGTTGAGGATCTCCCTCCAACTTATTCGCTCAAAGCGCCCGAGCCGGCGACGCTCGCGCTATATCTCTTCAAATTCGGTTTCTGTAAGCGCTAGATATTTCTGCCCAAAGATAACTCATAAATTCTTCTTAGTATTCCCCCCATTCTGGATCATGGGTGTTTGGATTCTTTTGTCGCCTCTGCGCGCACCAAGTAACGATGCCGATGTAGAGGGTGGATGGATGGCGGATAAGACAGAGGCAGAGCGTGCACGCGTGATCGAGGAAATGAGGAAGACTGAAATTCGCTGGGCAAAGCGATGCCTATGGGCACTTATAACTCTTGTCCTTCTTGGGACAATTTCAGGCCTCACAGCTTGGGCTGTCACGCGTTCTTGAACCGACCCAACCTCTCCACTGCACTACCTCTATACCTTCATTCTTTAACGACTCCGGCACACTCCCGAAAACCGCTCCCTTCAAGTCTTGCCAATCACATTCATTCTTCGGTGCCTCAGATCACATCTGCACTGATTTACGCCACAACACATCACGACTTCCTCTGCGAGGATGCAATGTATCAATAGCACGTACCTACGTAAACCTACAATACTTCTCTCTATAATTAAAACCACGGAAAATGGACAATTTTCTCTTATGGGTGATCTTGCTACCCTCATCCCCCAATTGACGCACCTTTAGTATGCCGGGATGCTATACATCAAGCCAAAGGTCGTGCCCTTATCACTTGTTGAACGAAGTTATGCGAAAGTCGACATCGGAAGGTGATGATGGAAGAACAGCAACACAATTCTACACATTCATCGCATTCATCGTCGCAGAGGCAACAAGTAAAAAAGCAAGTATAAGACAGTATCGAAGTGAAATGGGCATCACGCTAGATCCAAGACACACAATCTACATTCGTAGGGTTCACTGGAAATCCGGAGCAAGCTTGTTGTACGCTGGGCAGAGGTCCCTGGTCGAGAGTCAAAAGACAGTCACGAAATAAGGTGAAGTCACCGTACTTCCAGTCCTGAGGAGTGATTTGCGCCTGGGGTCCAGAGATATTCTCCTCGGGTGCCTCGCCAAAAACAACAGCTAAGCCAGCCTCTAAATGCCAATCGATGTGGCTTCAAATATAATAGTCAAACAAATCAACCAGATGAGCGACGGACTGAGACTCACCAGTGCAAGAACCATGCACCAGGATTTTCCTAGACACCCAAAGTCAGGTTTGACGAAGAGGCTACGATATGGTCAATGCGTACGCTGAAGAAGCGGAAGGTCACATTTCCACCGGCAACTGTGAAGCGGGTAGAATGTCGTCTATATCCTTGAAAATTCGACCAAGAAACACATACTTGCAACGACGTCTCGCCTCGGAGGATTGACAAAGTTGACCACATCAGTATTGGCCGTCCGAATAATGTCGAATGCGTGGCCGTGCACTTCACGTTGCAATCATTAACTACAACCTTCGCTGTCTAAACTTTGCGTGACATACAGTGGAATGGATGCTCTGTGGTACATTTGTGAGCTTTTCTGCTGATCGCAAAAGCAAGAATAAATCTCACGTCCAGTGCCGGGGATTGAGATCTCAATGAGTTTGTTAGGTGGAAGCAGGAAAACCTGGGGTAATGCGTTTAGGGCTCTATCCCACAAGCCAGCAGGAGACATACTTGTTCCTGGGGAGATATTCAGAGACTGGGATAGCATATCTAGGAGTCACTCACAGAAGGTAAGAGGTCCAGAGGATCTTTTGCGCCGCTGAGAAGTTGGAGTAACACTGGCACGGGAGGCGAGAGGTAGGAGATGCCATTGATGTCGAAGAACGGGGGGTTTGGCTAAAAAGAGGCAATTAATAAAGGCTTCGACCTGTGAATGAATGCTAAGGGCACCTGGGCGATGTTCAAAGTGATTGCCACATCGGCGGGACCATCTCCAAGCTAGCAGGAAGAGATAAGATATGTCAATCACATTAAAGATACAGGAAGATTACCTTTCCAGGTCCTTCAGACGCGATAGGCTTCGGGAGGTCGTCAATCGCTGTCAAAGACGGAGGTCAAGTGTTTATCGCTCACATGCATGTCGCCCTCAAATAGTTTAATTCCTGGAACGTTTTCAGTTACAGGTTCTACCGCTGGAGCTCCCTTGTATCGTAAAATGGCAAGGGAAAGAGCCGGGTTGACTGTGGATGATCAGTCAGAGAGCAATATCTGCCTAGAAAAATCAACAAGCTTACAGTTAGGATTTGTAGCCGCAGAGCCACCAGTGGGCCTAGAGGCTTTATTTAGTCGGTCTCTCAACTAGGGCGAAAAGACTGACGGTGCACGAATCCAGTAATTTCCAATGGTTTGATTGGCATGAAGTATCGCCGATACACGTTGTGCTAAGTCGGAACGAATCAGTATGCCCCCCTGCCTAATGATGACGCCACATACCGGCATAAATATCGAAGTTTTGGACAGGGACAGGGTCATGCTCGATACCATCGAACTCCATTACATCTAGCAGGAAAGGTCATCAGCGTGGCTACTATAAATCAAAGATTTATAAATCTGACCCATCGTATGATTGTCGATAGAGAAAGTGAAGAATGGGCGACAGGATAATGAAAAGATGCGGAGCCTTGTCACGAAACGAAGAAAAGGTCGTTCAGACTGGAAATATATGTCGTATGGACTGGGGTTTTTACCTGTAGCGTTTACCTTGTACGACGTTGACGACAGCATAAGGAACGAGTGGTCCACCATTATAACGACCGACACCATTGATCAAACTCGAGTCTGGAACACTAGAACGACAGATTAAAATGAAACGCGAGTGTTTGTGTATCAATGGGCTCACGGGACTGTCCCCGACGTGAAAAACCCATTCTGCGCCGCAGGTGCAAGGGTGTGGTACCTTGGTAAACTCGTGAGCGTGTTCATCTTTATATTCAATCCAGCTTACCAGTCAGCAAGCGTAATGATCGTGCTTGCTAGTGAACCAAGGGATGAGTATTGAATCCCCAACAATAAATGCTACCCCACCGTCATCCACATCATAGAGCCCCTTCAAAGGATCTTCCGGATCTTGGGATTTGTGAGCGACATCGACCCCCTCAAGTCAAATCACCTCACCATAGACGGGGAAAACACCCCGGAGACCATCGCAATATTGCGTAGAAAGATGGGAATGATACCTTTTCATCGAGATCACGCCAATCGATTGTTATTAAGCAGAAGAATCAGCGTACCAAAAGTTTCCAGTCTGCCCAGCAGTGTCGAATTCGTCTAGAGAATTACATACCGGTAAGTCAGGGCCAAGCAGAAAGAGGTTGACTTACAAAAGAAGGTAGTATTACTGAGAACAGCATCGTCAATACCGCGGACACCAAACTCGAAGCAGAAACTTACGGTGGAATTGGACACTAAATTTTCATCGAGTTTATAATAAATTTTGAAGGATTGGATAGCAGCATACCTGGTTTACAAACCTTCCAACGGAGCTTCAGTCTATCAAAGGAGGGCGATGGTTCACTATAAGACTTACGATGGCCCATCCATACCGGACGTGCGTGCTTGGAAGAAACCGTGCCAATGCTAAAACAAATATCATCATCCATGATTGAGAAATACAACGAGCAACCTACAATAGAAGTACTCCTTCGCATGTGCGGGTTGGTCAATTTATTGTTGGTCTCGATCTACAGTCATTGCATTATAAAGTATGTTCTGGTGCACGAAAACACATTTTCACAGATGCGTACCTTTACGCTATCGCCCTTGTTAACAGCAACAACTACGCGCTTTGAGCTAGTCTGGAAAGAACGACTTTGACAAAGATGACAAACCAGGCCCAGGAAACTTCCCATTGACAACAACAGCACTGAGATGCGCATTAGAAAGTGTCACGTAAGAATATCAAAGGAGTAATTACTCTCGAGTAAAGCCATCTGGTGCAACCTCAGCGTTTACGATATTGAAGGTAAACAACTTCGGGCTAGCAGCAATGGCGGCTGGAACGACGGAAAATACCAGAAGTTTGGCGTAGAGTAGCATCTCAAGGAACCGAGAGGAGGGAATGCCAAAAGAAATGTTCATTTTGCCGGACTTTATACAGCGCTCATTTGCCTCATTCGATGCTGACATGACAGATGAGAATTTGTGAAAGGCAAGAAATTGGTTTGACTTGGAATATGGCTCACAAATTCCGTTGCCTGGTGGCAAGGGTGTAAGTGACTGTGGGTCCAAAATCCCAATGACTTTCCCAGACCTCCTCGAATGGTGTGGCAGGTATCCTTATCAAATTGCGTACATTGGATGGAGGCATACCCTTTGAGATTGTTTGAAAGCTTGGCGGGCCAGGTATCCAACCACCTCTGGCGCTGTTAACACAAAAAGCTACACGCGGACCCGCAAAGCCACGTATCAATCTGCCCGATGAGAAGGCCGTTTAAACTCATGCAGCGATCATCGGAGCGATGAAAAGAGGTAGGTGAGAGAGATGACACCCAGTAAGGTTAGCGTGTGGTCCTCAAGCCAAGCTCAAGGCCTGCGAATGGCGGACCATGCTGAGAATAACTGGGTCAGTGGTTAAGCTTCGTGGAACATGCCATGAACGAATGGATACACGCTTACCGTCATAAGTATGTGAATGCAATTGCCTGGAAAAACGGATCCAGCAACTTGGCTCTCGTGCTTGCTACTCAGGCCACAACGATCAGACGTGAATTTAAAACAAGGTTATTTGAGTTTGGCAGCTTGAGTCGGGTAGGTACGTGGAATTGAAGTGACCATTGCTGAGGACATGATGCCATTCCAGGACATTAGTCGATGATACTCCCCGTTCTCCAGGATTCAAAAGGTGAGATTTGCTTCAAGTTTGGATACTATTGCAAAGTAGTAATCCGGTGAGAGTCTTTATCTTAAAACCTTGTTTGGTGAGGGTCCGAGGATTTCCATTGGATCTTAAAAGCTAGAACCTTAATCATCAGCGGATTCTGAAAACGGACCAGGAAACCTGAGGTCACAGCGCCAAAAGGCAGTAGTTTTCCTTTCCACTTTGCGTCCATTTGCCAACATCAAGCATCAAGCATCAAAGCCTCATCTATTTGCAGAAATGAAAGCAGTGCGAAAGCAGAATTAGCAATGCTACAGTAACTAAAGTACCTTTGAAGGTATTTGGAGATGATGATGACGATGATCTTATTCCCACCTATATTACCTAAGGGAAACAGTGAGATTTATGTAATGCATCCTTGATGGCTGTACCCAGTGCGTCGATGCAACCGCGACCACCACCAAGCCTACATCAAGGAATATAGCTCCTGCTCACGCTTGGGACCGTTTGATTGAGAATATGTTTATTTCAGAGGTGTTACCCATGTAACATCTTCCCAAGTGATGTTACTCTTCTCACATAAGCCGCGGAAAAGGCCATCTGAGCGTTTGAATAAATTCAAAGGTGTATCAAACTCCTGCAAAAGGTCATTATTATACCAACAACGTGACCGATGAAACACAAGACTCACTGCAATATTCCCTGCGTCCAGAACCAAGATGCGATCATAGTGTATGATAGTTCGCAGACGATCTAAAGACGACAAATCAGCACCGCTGATAATATCGTGACCATCTAAAAAGATGCGTACGAGCGATACATATAAGAGTCCGGTCACTGAAGGCATTTTGAATAGTTGTCTGGATCTTCTTATCCGTTTCAAGATCTACAGATGCTCTGGCGCATGTCACGTCAGACTAGTACGAGGTGATGTAGTACGAAAAGGAGCTCACGTCGCTTCGTCTAAGATGACGACCCGCGAATCCTTTACGAGTGCACGAGCAAGGCTCAACAGTGACCGTTCGCCGACACTTAAATTAGCACCTTCTGCCTCAATATTAGAGTCCAGATTAATTCTCCCGCCAGGCGCATCGGATTCGAAGGTACTTGGAGTAGGTGGTCGCGATTCAACAAGAAAAGATTTTCGAAGTGCATCCCACAATTGAAAGTCTTGATAAACGGAGAACGGATCGAGGGCCGTTCTTACTGTACCTGTTCTTTTTTTTCGAACGAGAAGACGTATCAAAAGAACATTCAAAGCTCACCGCTGAACAATGTCGGCTGTATTCCAGTCATTGTGAATAGGCCGGAATGGATAATGACTGGATACAACTCACGTCTTGAGGAATGATCGAAATCTTCGAGCGCAGATCCTTGAGACCCAATTTGCCTATATCGATGCTTAAAACAAGTGTTAACAGTAGCTGCATGCGCATGAGGAAACTAACCCGTCAATGATAATGGATCCTGAATAATCCACGAGTCTGAGAAGTGTCAAAGCCAATGATGACTTTCCCGCTCCGGTTCGCCCTACAACCCCAATCTTCTCTCCCCCGCGAATTTGGAAAGAAAGTCCACGGAGGACCTTTGGCAGACCAGGTCTGTAGCTCATCTCAACATCTTTGAACTCTATTGCCCCATTTTGAGGCCAATGAGGTGGAGACATTTCCTGGGGTATCTCATATGGTGGCTCTTGATCGATATGTTTACTTTGGCTATAATGTGCAACTAAAGAACCAGAATAAGCAGGTATAGACTTGAAGCACCGTGATACTCGCCTCTCTCAACAGAGTTCATGTAATTCTTGGCAAAACAATCAGCAAGCCCTCCATGAAGAGTACAAATATGACGAACCTCTACTTCCGCTGTTTGCCGCGTGAGCATTCCACAAAGTTGGGTCAGTGTGGCTAATCGCAATCGCTGAATGAGATTTTTCAGGTTTGAAAAATTAAAATGGGCTTTACTTGTATATGTGAGGACCAAGCCAACTTGAGCCGGACTGATTCCAGACATTCCTACCACGGCAAAGATCGCGACCTGGGGACACATAACAAAGACAAATCAAAATGATACGAGGACAACGACGCACGACAAAAACGAGGCAGGCGCCACAAAAGTCAAGGCGAACAGCGAGCCAACTGAAAGGATAGCTATCGTCAGTCTACATCTTTAAGTAAAGTTGAGTTTACTTACCGCTGATTCGTCACAGTCAGTAGCAGGGCCCGATTCTCAAGGTTGATGTATGCAATGTTGTCTTTAATAAAGCGACCAATTTCCCCGTAACTTCGAATCGTGGGGAGACCTTTGAATGGAAGTCAACGTCAAACATGGCCGAGGAATCAGTAGTCAAATAAAGACCCACCAGTGAGCGACTCGGAAAAATGCGCATAGAGAACGGATCGAAGCATGGCGTCTGAGAGAATTAAGGTCTGGGTATTGGACGAAGATACGGAGTTAAATCAAGTCTACCTAGCCGCTTGACCTCTCGCGCGCTTGCTCGATAAAACGCGGCAAAATATTGATATCCAAATGATATGGCCACCGCCACGATGACTGTTGGATTCGCCGACGCGCTATCAACATCAAGAAAGTCGACTGATACTGCGTCCGCAACTCACTGAAATACGGTTCTACGACTGTAATAATAATAAGAGAACCCAATACTTGGGACAAAGTGATGATAACTACGAATGAAAGTTTTAGCCGCTCCGTCGCCATCAGCTCAAAAGAAAGAAGGGCGCACGTAGCCTCATTGAAACTTTGATCATCAAGCGGTTCAGCAAGGATTTAGGCACGCCGAGGGCCAGCTTACCTGGCAACTGGTTGTCGATATCTAATAGGAGTTACTGAGCATGCGTGGCGTCAGAGAGAACCATCGCTTACTGTCAATGTCTTTTCCAAATATTCCCAAAATACGGCCCATAGGCTTAAAAGGATGATGAGAGAAATGCTTCACAATTGGATACCGAACGTACTGTAGTGTCGAAAAAAGACATTTTGGCGTGGAATATATTTCGAATCGCATCATGATGAAGATTCCGAGAGACATACCAAGATATGGTATCTGCTACAAGGCCACTATGTGGTGTCAGGGAAGCCAAGAGTTATTTGGAAGAGCTAGCCCACAGTAAAAAGGTTGAAATGGCTTGCAAAAGCCCTAAGCATGCGTAAAGAATCTGGTAGAACGAGAATGTACGGTGGAATGCGCTGTGAAACCAAAATGAACTCAGAACAACAGTGTGATCAAAAACTCCGAGAAACGAACTTTGCTTGCCACCAAACGAGGGTGTACGAATTCATGATTTGACTCCCTTGCATAAACAGTATGACTAATATAAGCAGAGGAAATAGGGTGGCTCCTCGTCCGGCAGAAAGGTATGTCAAGTAAACTACACGTCCACAGAAAGATCAGTCAATGCATGGATCACAGGGGCAATCGTACCATTCCAAGAGACTGAGCCTGTTGTGCGAAATTCTTTGACAATGAGTTTACCCGCAAGCTTGTCACCACCGATGCCACGATTGGCTTTCGCCGATTTGATTTTCAATTCCTCAGCGATGTCAGTCGCAAGGACTGGTATGTCATCTTCCAAGAATGTGCTTGCGTCCTTGCCTCCGAATTCTTGATCTAGTCTCGCAAATTCGCCATTTAACGATACCAGGTGATCGTAAGTGCCGTGCTCAGCGATACGCCCGCCATCTAACGTATAGATATAGTCGCAATTCGACAGAAAGTGAAGTGCATGGGTGACCAGTATCACGGATCTCCCTTTGTTACGAAGAGACTCCATGATAACTCCATGAAAAAGAGCCTTGCCTACATGCGCATCAACTGTGAAGAGATGTCAGAAGTTGGAATTGTAGCCACGACATGAATGTGGTCACCTGCTGATAACGGATCATCCATAATGACAATATCGGCATCGTAGTACAATGCACGCGCTATGTTGACCTAGTACATCATAAGCAGTGAAACACAGATACAAGTACAAGGAAACTGACCCTCTGTTTCTGACCACCACTAAGATTGATGCCTTTTTCGCCAATCTTTCAAACCTCAGCATTTAACAGCATACCGGAATTCAGCGAGCGTACCTCAGTCAAGTCGGCATTGGGAAGCAGCTGCAGATCTGGAAGAAGACAGGCCTCTTCAATTACGCGCCAGTATCGATCCTCGTTAAACGGTTGCCCGAAGAGGATGTTTTCCCTCTATAACATTGCTGAGTCATGAAAACGGGTCGACGAAGAAAGAGTCTGAACGCACCAGCGAGGCATTTTGAATCCAAGCTGATTGAGGACAGTACGCCACCCGTCCTCCAAAGGAAAACTTGCCACTGACATGACGCATCTCTCCAATCAGTCCTTGCAGCAAGCTAGACTTTCCTGAACCAACTCGGCCAACGATGGCTACAAGGCTTCCCCGAGGCACCGACATGTTGATATTGCGAATTGTGAATGGTGTTGTGATCGGCTCAAGGGGTTTCTCTGTCGTCTGACTTGCGAAAGTCTCCCATTCAAATGTCGCATCGCTAGCTTCAAGAGCATACTCTTGCTCTAGATCAACTTTGAAAGCAACATCATCCAGGACTTGTGCATGAAACAGGGGTGTAAGACGGAAGATTGCATTCCGGGCGTCGGCAGTGGCGGACAAAGCTCGGGGCAGGAACATCATTGGCTGTCGGAGGAGCTGAAGGAAGTGAGGTTAAGCGACCGTGACATCCATTGGTGCGATTAGCCTGACACACGGACCTGAAATAGACTGAAAGATGCAAAGATAATGGCGACATCGAACCCAGCGGTCGTCGAGGTATAGGTCACGAAGGAGAGTGTAGCAGCCAGAACAGGAATGGAGTAGGCAAATGCAGCACTAGTCAGGTTGTCAGAGTGCGGATAGTTCTGATATTCCTCCAACTCACTTCGCTGACTGCGAATGTTGTATTTTTCGGACGCCTTCAAGCTCATTACTTCTCGTGTCGTATATTCCTATTATAAGAGGTCAGATGGACTCGAGCAAGGCGCTTGGAATAGTGACGCACGTTTCAAAAAAGGCGCTTCGTAACAGAAGTACTTCACAACCCTCATAGTCCCTGATCCGTCGGTCAATAGATGCGACTGGCTTATAACTCATAACTCGAACCTAAGACTTCGAGGAGCGTTTTTGCTCGCTCATCAGAGTACTGCATAGAAGCCCGGCGGACCTTAAAAACATAGGACATTACACGCTCCTGTATGGGAGCGACGCATAGGAACAAGGCAAAACCCGCTAAAGCAGATGGGCCTAGCTGTTGGAATGCCGTATTCAAAAAATGAAGAGAGCTGTACGACAGAAAGGGTAGTACCTGGACGAGAAGAATGATCAGACAAACGGTGACTTGAATTGGCGCGGTCCATCCTATGGAATATTTTAGCATCAGTACCACGGCGCTAACCTCTTCTTGAAAGTCGTCACCTGCATGCTAGACATGGTCAGCCCAAGTTCTGAGGTACAAGAAAATAATCGAAGTTGAACCCACAAACCACTGAGCACAAGCATCGATGCGGCTGACCTGAGCACCATTCGTAAATACCCAAATGCACTAATAAAAAGGAATGTAACTCACATCGGTTGAAATATGGTTAATCAAATTTGAGTTCGAAGAGGTTACACGCGCCTTGGCTGTCAGCTTAACCCCACGCTTATATATAGAGTTGATCAAAGCGCCCCGCGCAAGTGCACCAGTAGTCATTGCTCGCCAAAAGAACTATCGGGCCATGAGACAAAACGTTGTTTTGGAGAGCAGGATGAAACTTACTTGATGCTGCGTCAAGCTGGCTGTAATCACCAAGAAAAACAGGCCAGTAGCCATGCCTATCCCGCGGCCAACATGTGGCACTTCTGTGCCGGCTTCTTTAGCTACAGCTCGTGCTTTTGCAAAGTTGATAATAGCCTACAGTCACGATAAGAAGTGCTGAAATGAAACGCGGGCATACTAACACTACCTTTACGAGAAGTGGCCCCATAAGTTGTGCGGTATCTCCAAATACCTGCTTTGCATCAGTATGCCTTGTGTTTGAAAGCGGCAACTGCCCACCTTGAAGGCGCCCGCGCTCCAGAAATAAAGACCAAAGGTGTCGTTAAGAGCCCAAGCTAAACTTGGCTCCTTACGGCCATCCTTTTCTCGCCATGCTAACTCGGACAACGCGACTTTCTCAGAAGAGTAGCTTCCGTGTGCGAATGCTTGAATGAACCAGCGAACGCGCTTTAATACACCTGGATTAATTTCCCCACTTTCTAATCTCGCATTCCAGGCAGCAGCCTCTGCTTTCCGGCGGTCCCAGGCATGATCCAACTTATCAGAGAGAGGGCCGACTTCCCGTTCTGGGTCGACTTTCCACAGGTCCGTTGCCTGCAGAGTCCTTTGATATCCAAGTGTCTAGTGATTTATAACCTCAACGGCTAATAGGAGGTCACTGACGGCGGAACTTGCCATCATTGGAGTGACCCATGTGTATGTCAGTTGCGAGATAATCGACGCGCCTAGAAGGGGTATGACCTTATAGAGAACATAAGTATTATGATGACGTCTGCACAAAAGCCAGAATTGGCTTACCGGTGCATCGGATAAAGTTGCGCGTGGTGGAGGTGGGGGATCGCGTGGAATCCTGGCAAGACCATTGAATTTTCTGGGAGGTCAACGCAAAACGCTTAACAGGCATACCAGATTTGCCACCACCTTGTTCTATGCCTCACAACTTGATTTCCAAGATCGAATTCGAGTTGACTTGGCAGCTTCTCTGTCTTTTCGTCCTCTTTGCTTGCCCCACGATTCTCGTCCGATGGAGGCTCTGAGCTAGTCTTTTGATCAACCATGAGTACTGACCAGGAAAGGGGCTCGAAAGCGGATTCTCCGCCATCATTAAGTCGTTGACAGAGAGGCTATATATGTCTTCTCAAATCAAACAAAGAGAGAGAAAAGTATACATGTTTCCAATCAAATGACGAGGATAAGAGTGGATAAGGTGCAAGGCAGAGTAATTTCAGGTAATTTCGTGCTCTTTTTCAGGAATTTTCTCACGAATCAGCTATGTTTAGCCTCCAACCTCCCGGTTAGTTTCCCGAAAGCCCGTCTTATTAGTAGTTCGAAATTGGTTCGAACAGGATAATGAGCCGGTATGGGTGGATATCGATTGGGCCTGTAGGCTTTAGTTGTTGATTTTGACATGAGCATCCCCAGGCCGATTCCACGAGAGCGTGGAAACTCCGAAAGTCGGTGTCTTGTTATTCAAATTTCCATCTTCTCTGAATCGGACCTAGCCAGTCAAGCGGTCACCTTCACATGCCCAGACACGAAAGATTGAAGGTTGTATGAGTTTAAAGAACCTTTATACGTCCACGCGCCTACTTATCCAACGTCCGGCCTCGATTCATGGCTATCTCTGCGACCAGGCTGGCAGGCCTCAACCCCAGCGATCGCGCCGTCTTCGCCACTAATGCTCGCCTCATATCTTGTCTTGTGACGGAATCATTGTTGCAAGCTCTGTTCATCCCAATTTTCGGCTTCGAGGCGATCGGCGTCGCTCTCGTTCTCTTGGGCGATCCGGGTACAACTGAGTTATCCTACCACTCAAAGGACATCTTGGCCATCGTCGCATTGAGCAATATTCCTTTATTCCACGATGGAAACACGGGCTGTTCGTTGAAGAAGATCAGCTTGCTTGATCCCTTAGATATGATGCCTATGATCTTCGAGATCTCCGAGGTTGGTAGCAACGGATCCACCGAGGTAGCAATCCAAAAATCAGAAACGTCTTCTTCGAGTTGACGCGCCCCATTAGCATGTTGGCTTGACTGACTCAATTTTGAACGCGCTGTCAAAAGAAGGATGGGACACGACATCACTACAGCTAGCATTGAATCGCAATCCTGTTTCCGTCTGGGAAAAGTTTGGCTCAAGTTCGAATTTGGATAGCACTCTACTGCAGGAGATATCCAACGAGTTTTTAAGCTCTATTAAATGGCAAAGTACGTCCCCATGTTCAGTTGTTTTCTCCTCAGTTGACCAGACACTGCTTAGCGTATTCCTACGAAAATCCCCCCCTTGCACCACAGTTCATCAGTCCTAGCATCGAATGGGAGCAATCTATTGTGGAAGGGCACCCTACACACCCTGTCCGTACCTTTTGCTCTTCATTGGATGAAAACTCAGACTTCTTTGTCGGCCACAGATGCACAAACTTCGGTACTTTTTGCCACCCCTCCCAGATTTTGTCCCTGGAACTTTCGATCTTTATCATCCTCAATTGCGGCTGGTTGCTATTCCCCGAGGAAATCTTCATATAACCTACGATTTCGAGCGCCTCATTGAACCTGTTGTAGCCGCAATGTTCAAGAAGGTTGGGAAGGATGTGCATGTTCAAGAAAACTACGTCGCAATACCCGTTCATGAGCTTCAAGTCGCCCATATTCAAGAAAAATTCGAGGAGGCAGAAATCTACCCTGCAGACATTAGCCTCAATTTGCTCGCTCAACAGAGCATTCGGTCAGTAATCCCATGAGTTCTTGTGTAATCAGATTGAAAATCTGGTCTAGATCTGTCATTGTTCCAGAGGCCTATACAGGGCTCTCTCTTAAGCTGGGTGTCGGGATCAAGCTCACCTCTGCTGTGCGCACCATCTCTCCGGCGTCTGCCTACTTGGGACCACGTTTCTCTAAGAAGATTGTCCCTGCCCTCCTCATGGATCCCAAGATTGTTACTGTCGCGAAGGAACTTGCGAGTGTAGTGCACACTCATCCAGACGGAGAAATAGCGAAGCACTGTGCCACAATCATTCGAGAAGCCCACGAGAACGTGAGTGAGGAACGAGGTGAGCGCCTCATTGTTTGTACCGCTCTTGTAGAGAGTGGGCATAGTGGAGAAGGAGGGGAGGTTCCTGCTGTTGTCCGCGTCTTTGAACTTTACACTGAAGAACGACGTATTGAATGGCTTAGCAAGTGCGTTGTTCTCCTTTCCCCTAGGTCTGGCCTCGTCTCACTTTCTAGCAGGTTTGTTCGGATGCTTTTCGATGCTTTTCTTCCTTCTGTGCTTCACAATGGTGTTGCATTTGAATGTCACCCTCAGAACTGCTTGGCCCGGTTTGATCTGATCACGAAAGAGCTCAAAGGATTCATCATCCGCGACTTCGGAGGCCTTCGTGTGCACCCCGAAACTCTGAAAGCCTCAACTGGCGTCGACCTCGATGTGCACGACGGCCATTCTATCATTGCGCCAGATCTTGACGATGTCTATACCCGCATGTACCACACCATCTTTCACAACCACCTGCAACAGCTCATCCGGGTTCTTGGTCTCCATTACAATGGCCGTGGTTGGGCTGTGGTCAGGGAACACCTCGAGGTTGTGGTACCACGAGATCACGCGCTTTATGCTGCGTGGCTATCTCCTGCAAGAAAGAGCCTGCCAGCTAAATGTTTCCTTCGAATGAGGATGTCGGGAATGTATCGCTTCGTGAGTTCTTGGTTCGTTTCTTGATACTCAGCTTTGTGGCTAATGGTTCCCACAATAAAGCATCTTCACAGTCCTTTTCCGAACCTTATACATTATAGAGGCGTGGACACGAATTAAATATGAATACGGCTAGCTCTGTATATAATCACAATCTGATCAACCTCTATGAATCTCGCTGCATTCTAGTTTATCGAATCTTCTCCACCCCCCTGACCTGTCTTCTCAAGCAGATGTAAGTAAACTGTAACACAAGCTCGATAACTCGTGCATCGAACGGATCTTTGAATGCCAAGCGATTGTGGTTTCACAGGCAGCTTGTGCAACGAATCAGTTTGTCGGCCAACCTTGAAAACTTGGATGGTCCCGAAACGCAACCGATTTCCCGATGTCTCATGTGCAGATCAAGCGCGATCCTTCCCGTGAATAGCGTGGAGAGAAGGATCTAAGGCGCCCATTTCAAGTGAAATACTCACCACTGTGGGCAATAGTACGCCGACGTAGTACCAGCTCCGTCTA
Organism: Tephrocybe sp. NHM501043; assembly: GCA_018855915.1. Lineage (NCBI taxonomy): Eukaryota > Fungi > Basidiomycota > Agaricomycetes > Agaricales > Lyophyllaceae > Tephrocybe > Tephrocybe sp. NHM501043. The sequence goes on from JABCKO010000010.1 coordinate 25,132, forward strand.
AACCATTAGAATATCACTTGGATGGTATGAATGGAGAGCTTCAGTCGTTTTGTTTGCCATCGGAAATTTTTCGGGAGACATCGAAGCATATGTACGCAACGTGTTGCCTTCAGGGCTTCAACTGCTTTTCGTGGCGTGATGTCGCCTGACAGGCCAAGTTCTAGCTCCTAAGGCTATACGACCACGAATTTCAGGCGTTCATTCAGGAACATTCATCACGAAAACTCGCCATTCTCCACTTGATCGCTTGATGAACCTTTCTCCATGGGCCGGAGTTCCTGAAGAATCTAGGGCCCTCATCCAGACTTGTCCATAGCATGATATACCATCTTGAACCGACATGACAACTTGTTATTCCCAGTTTGGCTTACATTCAGTCATTTCGATCTCACCTTTGAACGGTTTAGATTGATCCTTCTGTCCGAGATCAGGGTTCAGCTCCTCTCCCTCTTCTCATCACTATTAGTACTATAAACATCCCTTGCCAAGCTTCCCAGAGCCCATTCTATCCAATTTTCCCTTCAGTTCAGGGGTGGTTGATTCTGTGGTCGCATTACTAGCTATTTAATTCCGGCACCCTTGTGGCGTCATCGATTCTTCATCCATCCAAACATTGACTAAAACCTCCACGACATAGGATTCTAGTAAGTGATCCAAACTAGGATTGCCTACATATGTCTCACACACACACTACCATTGCCAAGCATTTCTAGTGTTGTCGTCTTTTTGGCATCTATATCGATACGATTCGCCCACTGTGATATAAATACCTGGCATTGGGGCTAGCATTCGAAAGAATACAACCTTCTAGGATTGACAGATGTCGTCAGGATCCGGATTACCACCTCTAGAACACACTGCTTTTGCTGTATCCTCGCGACTTGTCTCTTGTCTCGTCACCGAGCGGCTTCTGCGGGGCGTTTACATCCCCAGTACCAGTGTCCCCAACGTTTCCGGAATTCTTGTCGTCCTCTCAAAGCATCTTAACTCAGAGCCACTTATCCTACATCGCACCCTACGAGCCAGTGATGTTTATACCGTTGTTCCCCTCCGAAATGCACCAGTCTTCTCTCCATCTAACCAATCGGTCTTACACAAACATGGGCGCCCAGTAGGACTTGTCGACCCACTCGATATGTCACCTCAGATATATGAGTTGTCAGAAGATCAACTAGCCTCAGGAACAGACTCTCTTTATTCCGTGCGCCATTGTTTTTTTGTTGTCCATCCTCCAGTGTTAATGTTTACTTTTGGACAACTCTTCAGAATGATATTCTATCCTGCTTTGCTCCACCTTCTTGGGAACTGAAATCTTCTACGAGATTGATCAGAGTTAAGGACGTGGCCCAACTCTGGCATAAATTCATAGATGGTGTGATAATCCAAGATGGACTCCGTGACGCCATTGGGAAAGAGATTCAAAGCTCGTATGACTACCAACGTGCGTGTATGATTGAGTCATTGAATGGTATACTCACCCACATTAAGTTTCGTCTTATCTTAACCCGCCACGTTGCCCCACTCTGACATCTGCTCCAATTGAATGGGAACAGAGCCTTGTGTCGGGTCATCCAACCCATCCAGTAAGTCCCTTCAACCTCACGTCATGATCTAAATGAGTAGTGAGGTGTGATGGTCGGTGGCAGATGTACCGCGCTAGGTCCCTTCCTCTAACCATTCTCAACTACGACTGGTACCATCCTCGGATCCGATTTGTGCGTTTGGAGCGGTCCAGAGTCTGCATTTCTGGACCATTCGAAAGTTACATTGAAGGTCTAGCGACCACTGCCGCCGACCGATGCGGAAGAAACATTCCGAATAACCCAGCTTTAGTCGTAATGCCTGTCCACGAACTTCAGGTGTCCACTATTGCCACCAAATATCCGGATATCGACATCTTGCACCCCGATATAAGCGTCGAAGCCCTCGCACAATCCAGTATCCGGTGTGTTTCTTGACATTGGTTATTCAAGATTCAATATTCACACGCATCCTTGCAGGACTGTTGTGATCCCCGAGCTTCGTGAGACTGCAATCAAGTTGTCAGTTGGCGTAAAAATTTCGTCTGCACTCAGGACGATCTCGCATTTCACAGCCGACTTTGGGCCGCGTTTCTCCAACGAGATCGTCCCCAAACTGACCTTTGACCGGCGTATTCTTTCAATCGCGAAGGAGCCTGCGAGTGCTGTCTACAAATCGGACAACCCAGACCTTGCGAAACATTTCACAGCCATCATTAGGGAAGAAATCCAGCCTCAGGATGGTCACGCGCTTATTGTCAGTGCCGCCCTCTTGGAAATGGACCATGCCGGATTACCGGGCGGTGTATCGGCCGTTCAACATGCCTTCAAACTTGATACATTCGAGAAACGCGCACAGTTTCTAGACAGGTGTGCAGGTTCAAAAATAATTTTCCGTTTCCTATTGACTCCATGGCAGGTACATCCAATTAGCGTGTCAGGCCCTTCTCCCTCCCCTAATTAACAATGGGGTTGCTTTTGAGGCACATGCCCAAAACGTCCTCGTCCGCGTTGATACTTTCACTGGAGATCCTATCGGCTTCGTCATCCGAGATCTTGGAGGGCTTCGTATCCACCCAGAGACGCTTCGTCGGTCCACTGAGGTGGACTTCCACTTCCTGCCTGGGCATTGCGTGGCGACGGGAACACTGGAAGAGATTTATCCCAAGTTCTATCACACCTTCGTCCACAACCACATACAGCGACTAATCCGAGTCCTTGGTATGCACACCGATGGCAGCGGGTGGGAGATGTTGCGAGAACACATGGGGACCTCGATTCCGGGTGATCATGAACTTCGGCAACTCTGGCTTAGCCCTGACAACAAGCTTCTACCTTCTAAATGTCTCATGCGGATGAGAATGCGCGATTCATACCGAGAGGTGGTTTCTTTTCAGTCTCCTGTTCTACACACTGTATTCATACTTTTCCTTTTGTAGATGGTCTACACTTCCATTCCTAACATGATTCAGTATCGTCCCGAATGATTCGCGTTGGTACCAAGTTTTTACGAGTGCATATGTAATTTGAATTTTTTTTTCTACAAAGTCATTACGCGATATCAGATAAGATGATTGATAGAGCCATTTTGGTCGAATAAAAAGCCGAGATCTAGATGGGTTGATGCATTGATGTATGATTCATGTGCGAAGTAATCTGATAAGATTACCCAGTGACCTTGTGGACGATGATGGGCGCCATTGGGAGGTGACAACGAACATCACGACAACCAAATCCACAACTTCATCTCCTGACATCCCATTTCAGTATCCACTCATTCGCTAATTTTAAATCTGGCGAAATTCGCGTGATAGATTCACTCCTAGGTGATCCGGGAGAACCATGTCACAGCCTGAGCGAGAGACTGAATTGGGGACGTTGATCATCGTGATCTTGAAAGCAAGAAATTTGAACGACAAGCACTCCTTTTACAAGCAGGATGTATTCGCACAAGTGACCTTAAACGGTAAGGCATTCGGGTCTATACTGTCACGTCATTCTCATCATCTACAAGGTGTAACAAAACGAACTCCTGTTGCTGTCAAAGGCGGCCAGCATCCTGAATGGGACGAAGAGGTTCGATTTCCCGTTCTAAAGCAATCCACAGACAAATCCAGGAAACTCGAAGTGGCCTGCTTCGCTAAGGAACCTAGATCTGATGATATTTTGGGGAAAGGTGCAGTTGACATTGCCGATACCTTGAAGAGTGGAGAGTTCGATGGTATGTCACAGTCTACATCGTGGACAACGGTTTGTTCAGATGTCTCATAGAATGGGTTCCTCTCAATATTGACGGGGTGGTTCGAGGGGATTTGTATCTGGAGATGACATTCTTTTCCAACGCTCCGATACCCGCAAATTCTCTGGCTGCTCCGTATGGTAGTGGGCATTTGCAAAGACGCCCTTCTAAACTCGCGCCACCAGAAAGGCTCAGTCGCCCAGCACAAACATATACTCCTCATGCAGCCTCTCAAGCCTCTGCATTTCGGCCTCTTCAATCAGGGCCTCATCATCTGTCCAGGCCTGATGGTTCAGAACCTCATCGTCATCCTATCAACGGAGACAGGCCCCAACACCCATCCGTCGCACCAGGAGCCAACACGGCCGCTCAGGCTGCAACCCTTCATAACCTTTTGAGTGATAATCCTCCCGTAAACCAACGACCGTCGGACAACGCGTACCATGGCCGTCCAAGGCACCATTTACAAGCGTCTCCCGCATCTTCAAGATCATCTTCTACCTCTCCTAGAGGACGTGCCGATTCACCGCTCCCACCACTTCCCCAAGGGGATGCACAAGCGTCACCGTCACCTCTTCCTTCCACCTTGCTTCCCGGAGGGGGCAGGCTTCGCCCACAGCAATCTCCATCGCCGCATCCGCATGCTTCCCCTCAGCTTCCGTCAACCTTACGCGCTGGACCTGGGCGAGTGGTATCACAATCGATCCCTCCGTCACATCACCCAGCACACGTACAGCAGCCTTCTTCAGAGTTTATAGGACATACTGTACGCCATAGCGACTACTTCTCAGTGCCAGACTCACATGATTATGGAACTGGAGCTGCATTACCTCATACCTTGATCAGTGGAAATAACTCACATGTGTCCGGCCACCCACCATCCCACTATCCTCCACGATCATCCTCCATTTCAGCGCCAACTCAACTTCTTTATAATACCCAGTTGACTTCGGCCTGGGGTCCACAGAGTACCTCAGATGGACAGTTATTATTCCCAGTGCCTATGCCTTATACCCCTGCTCCAGGGGAAGTCGGTAAACTTGCGAGCTATGCCTCGCTGCCCACACAAACGTATACCCCACCACCGCCACAAGCAGCCTACGCCAGACCGTCGCCACAAAGTAATTATCCCGCGCCCTTACCGGAGACTTTGTCATATCATCAAACCTCGCTCTCGAATGAGTACCCAGACCCATATCTCCAGGCCCGCTACCAAACACCTCTTCCTCTTCCATCTGGTACTGAGAACGGCCAGAAACCTCTGCCTTCATCCACTCCACCCGCCATCAATCCTGATGATTTCCGGATCAGGGCACTTCGACAAATAGAAGAGGAGGCAGAAAGACGAAAGGCACAGGAAGACAAAGATCTTGCTCTCGCACTTGCACTTGATCGAGAGCTGAACCTGGAGTCCGAAGGTGAACCTACACCAACTGCTAGAACAGACTCAGCCATGCCTGGAGGATGGTAATCAAGGGTTGGTCAGTCCAGTGACAGCTCACATCTCGTCTTTCGCACAATTATCGTCTCCTCACTGAACGATGTGCTAGAAGTTGTAATTGACCTAGGAACGACTTTGGTTGGATTAGGTTAGGTGTGTGTAATTGCGTGCGATAAGGGAGTGGAGTAGACCATAACTAAATAATCTACGGCCCGCCCCTTTCAGACATGGGTTGTGTATCGCTGTTCAACCCAGCAAGCATCCTCTCTCTCTTATATTGACCCTTAGGGACCCCCTTGGCCTGTCTAAGATCATAAACAAATGTCAGGAGGTAGAAGGTAAATCCAAAGGCGATTATCCATTCCAAGATGGCTGAAATTCCGATTAACCATCGCTCTCAATGACATATGATATGACATACCTCCAACATCTGGCTTCACAAATAAAGTGGCGGCAAATGCAATTGAAAGTAAGATGAGGAGACCAGCAATGATAGCTTTTGCGATATACGCAATTCGGAGTCTGCGGATCTCGCTAAACCCTTTACTGATCCAACGGTACTAAATATCGTCAGAGTAGAGCGTTAACAAATACCAAAATGGTACCTCAATGATGGTGAAAATGGCACTGAGCGCCACACCGACAATAAACACCAGGAGAAATGCTCGATGGGCAGATGGATGTCGTTTCGTATCGAATACAGCAAGGAGTATAAGCCCTGCACCACCAATGAAGGCGCCTAGTATGGCAAGGCAGGAAAAAACGAGCTCCCTCCTCCGCATGTTGGGCAAAAGCCTGATACAGGGTTGTAAGGTATAAACTTCTGCTCCCCGAGAACAGCGCACCGTCCAGAATGCCTCAGCGCACGTTCTATACAAAGGCTGAGGAAGAATCCAACAGCAGTTACCGAACCACCAGCAATGAATAGCGGTTTGAGGATGTCAGCCCCTACATCAGAAATATATGCGATTTTTCCCTCCTGTGAAGGGTATTGGGGTCGACCACTTGCAAGCCAGGTGATCAGCATCGCCCACAGAGTTCCTTTTAATAATTAGTTAGCACATTTTACTGTGAGGAGAGAGATTCAATTCTACCAAACCAGATGAAGGCAGTAAACAGTGGTATCCAGACATAGGCCCAGTGTTGGTGGCGGCCCCGCATAAAGCAAACACAATTCAAGGTTCAGGGAGAGAGAATTGGTGAGAGTACGCCTTGTCGGAGAACGATTTTAACGACCCCACTTCAGACTGCGGCTGGCTGACAACATTTCAAAAGACAACAAGCATTCTAGACGTCATTGATTTTCAAGGCCAGAGAAAGACATGAATAAGCGGCATTTAATTGATTGCCAAATTAAATGCCGCTTATTCAAGACCCGTGACGATATCACTCACTATAATTGAACAAAGTCTACCCAGTGTCATCGATAAACTGTGGCCCAAATCAGCACCGAGGATCATCAAGAGGAATTATTAGTGTGTATTCTGGGCAATATTCATTCTAACGTTAATTTCACCATGGGCAACTTTTTGTTGGGTCAAACACAAGTCACTGATTTTTTTTCAGGTATTCTGAGAAAATCCACGTAAGCGGAAAGATGTCTATCGGCCCAGGTCCCATTTACAGCCTCGGAGCGATGGCTTGTGTGGCGCCCATATGCATGTAACAACCTTCTGCCACCGGTTGTGTGCTGACCACGTTACAGAGCATGCTCACCAACAACATACGAGGAAGCCTAGCTTACAATCCTTACTGCAACTTATGTCCCTCCTCCGATTCGCAATGAATGGTGCCTCATGTTCGGCCATGCTTGCGCCCATACAACTTGCTCCATTCTGCTGGGGGTACTCCGTACATACATACATACATACCCACCAATGCTCACTCCGGCTGCATGACTCAAGGGCCCACTTTATTACCGAAGATTGTTTCCGAGCGTGGTGACCGGCTGTTTTTGAAAGCAATGCCACAAGGTCGCCCCTCAAACCCACTCAACAAAGTTACTCTAACTTTTTGAGGAGCTCCATACTGCACTCTCATAAAAGCTTTATGCCAACCCGAGGCTCCTCTAAACTGGCCTTCGTAGGAGCCACCCCATTATCCGAAGACGACGAATTTTAGAAGGCTTGCCTGTCTATACCAATCGCCAGGCATCGTGAAACGAGAATGGGATTATGTACCTCGTTGATATCATCCTACGCAATCTTCGAAACGGACGTTGTACCCTGCATGCCTCCTGATAATTCCGCCGTCAAGCCATGCCTTTCTGTCATGTCAAAGGTCTGCGACGTTCACGTACTGTGCAGATCACTTTGGGTAGCAACTGCACTGCGTTCGAGTACGACGACTATTTCGAAAGCCGGCCTGATGGTGATTTGAAATCAACGTCAAAAGTCTTCAGCTGTGTCTGAAAGCCAATCTGAACCGGACTGGAATCAAGTAACAAGTGATGCAACTTCAACTTCAACCCTAGACGGAATATCAGCTGTTGCATCAGTGTCTTATTCACCCTCAATGTCGTGGTGGGTAGGAAGCTGCGCCTACGTTTCGAATTTACTGGTGAGTTATCAACAACACAATGTGGAGTTTTCAAATGACTCAGCGCATTCAGTGGCCGCAGCCTAAGGCTGAGAGTTCTCAAACTGTATTTCATGAGATGACGGGAATCAATGTCGATCTTCATACCCATGACTCGACATCAAATCGCGTTTCTCCTGTGTCGCCTGTATCACGAATATCCGTGCCTATCTGTCACATGTTGGAAATGGGAAGCACAGAAGCTCGAGTGCAAACTATGCTCAGGCACTTTCCCAAATCTCACCCAATAAAACCGTCGACGGAGGAGGATGTGCAGTATTCTCTCACTTTCTCTACTCCTCTTTAGATGAGTTTTCACATTATGCCAGCCGTCGCTCGTTTGTTCTCTATCACTCTACTCACTATTGGAGCGCTTGGTCAGTCGCCACGCGTGGTTCTTATTCAGTACAATACTGATTGATCTTACATAGCTGCTACCAACGTCACCACTTCTAATGATATCAACCCTTCATTATATCCTGATGCGCCATATACCGATATCGCCCATATTGCAGAAACGCTAGGGCGCGTGGAGCAGAAGGGCGGCCCTGCTTCTGACGAACTTCCCAACCGCCCTGTTTCTAACACCGTTGTTACTGCATTGGATGGTAAGCTCAGCACTGTCGCAATCGCACCCATGACACGCAGCATTTGGTCGAGGCGTAGCGACTCGTTGAAACCTAGAGCTTCAAGCCATCATACGTTCTGGGCTAAGCGAACTAATACCGGATACACGCAAGTCTTTGCTGGTACTGGAACACAGCGCCAAGACAGAGATGGCTCCATCGAGGGTACCGCTTATCTCACCTACACTGTGGTTTCAAACGCTACCTACAACGTCGATGACTGCCTGGCAGCTTGTGATCGCGTTTCTGGATGTGGTGAGCAAATGTTCAACCCTTATACCTCGTCGAATTTATGTTCAATGTTAACGCCAGTATTCGCGAACCTTTACTATGAGTACAATAACGACCTGCTTGATCACGTCTTCAGCGAGAGGTCTAACCTCAAATGTGCTTTGTATGCCGACATACACACCGAAGCTGAGAAAACAAACCGAGGCGGTCAGCAATCTGAGCCAGCACCTGCGGGCCTGACATACATCCAACAGAGTAGCGGATGGGCTGCAAAGTCACTTGCTGATCCCGATTGTCCTGAAGGCTATGAACTTGTCTTTGGCCCCACTGACGGCGCGAACAATGCCCCTGGGGTAAGCTCTCCACCCTTCTTATACCTCTCATACCACGATATACTCATGACCTTCACGTCATAGTACATGGGCTTCGCCTTCATTGATAAATACGATGTTAACGCCTGCGCAACGCTATGCGACCACCGTGATCCCGATCCTCAAGGCGGGCACTGCAAATACTTCAACATCTGGAGGGCGGTTGTCAATGGACAGCCTACTACATATACATGCAGCATGGTGAATATTCACTTTCACCTCTACCGTCAAATTCTTAATGTTTGGTGTGCAGTACTTCTTCCCCGCAGATTCTTCGACCGCTGTCAATTACGGACAGGGTGATCTTAAGGTCACTTGGTCCCGCGGGTATCGTAAGAGGGACGCCTGCAGTTCTTTTTAGGGCAACCAAGACGAATCTTTCCTTTGGGACTTTTACATCTTCAAGATTAATTTAACTTAATGGGCTTATTAGATCGGTAGTAGAGGAGCCCAATCTTCCAGAATCGCCCTCAATTGCACCCGATTTGGACACTATAAACATTACTCTATCACGTTAATGGGTTTGCATGTTGACTGGCCTGTCCTGGATAACATTTTGACAAGCGTTCAGCACAATTCAAAAATATCCAGCAATCAATAAGACTCATTAGCAGCGTCTTCCAAGATTTTGGGTCAGACAATCGGATGTGTCAGGGATTGGTACAGATATCGACGACATCAAGGGGAAGCCGGGGCTTCCACCAAACACCACGAGGGTAGAATAGGCGAAACAGTGATATGGACAACAATGATACAATACATGATCAAGTGACTCGGTGGCATCCTTTGCACCAGCACCGAAACTCAAGTGATGGGGTACAAATCCGGAGGAGCAAATGCGAAAAGAATGCAAGGTCGAAGGCTCAAAAAGTCAAGCAAAAATGCCTGTTTCGATGACCGGTGCTGGCATGGGAGATGGTGCAGAGTAGATACCTGTTGAGGAGACACCTGCTGCCGCCAGTTTCTTGAAGATCTAGATGAAAGGGGTAGATGCATATTAGGCTTTCACATTTTGGGAGCAAGAGGAGAGAACCACAAATATAGGTTGGTTTAAATCTGCATCGAAGACTCACTTGTACGAATACATCAGACGATTGCCCGCCGCTCACCGCCCACTTTCCGTCAATAATGATCAAGGGCACACCAGTGATACCGATATTCCTCGCCTTCTCGCATTTCGTATCGACCTCCCTTTCCAGCTCGTCTGATTCGAGGAATCTCACGGCCTAAGGAAAACACCAATATGAGAAGGTTAGTCATCAGTGACAAAGTCTAGGGCTTACCTCGCCCTTTGACATCATCTTTGCAGTTTCCGCAATCTCAGCAAGAACTTGTATGTCAGCAATGTCCTTTCCGTCCTCAAGATTGGCCTTAAAGATGCCACAAAGGATTGGTAACTGCAACTGCTGTCCACCAATCTGACCAGCCTTTAGCGCCAGGCGGTGGGCACGCGTCGACTGGCTCATAACGCCACGGAAGGAGCTGGCATATTCACGTGAGCTCAGTGGCTTAAAAACCAATTAGGGTCCTTACATTGGAATATTCTTCTCCTTTGCCCAATTTGATATGGCACTCTCGAACTTTTGGAACTTGTCCTTCCCATAGCGATTTGTGTAGAAGGTCTCCTTGTCGATTTTGGTGGAACCATCTGATGGCAAAAGTGCACTGTTGACCAGCCGAAAAGGCATGTGCTCGAGCTCAAACGACAGTGGTAGTTGCAAAGTGTCCTGGCAATATGAGACAGCGCTTAGCAGCTCATGTTGACCGATACAACAGTTGGGGCAGGTCTAAATATACAGTATCAACAAAGAATACATAAAATCGGTTATTAGACGCACAAAATCATTTACAATGGTCAGTTTGACCACTCGGTCGGGCATGATTGAAAGCTCGACTATTAAAGACGGCTCGGAGGTTTGAAGATCAAGTGAAGAGACAATTGAGGTGGTAAACAGCTGGGCAAGTACAGAAGGTGGGCGATGGAAGGGACAGAGAAGGGAATCAATTTGCAAGCTGAGTACAAGAGGCCAGGGTGATAATCATAGAAACCGAGGCTGACTGAGCTGACTTTGTAACCGCGGAACTGCCACCTCCATGGTCAGTAATTCAGACGTGTGACATTAGTCACACATTTTTTGCCCGATACCCGTTCCGGAACGGCTCACCCCTCCGACCCGTAATAGCTGATTATGGCGCAATCAAGGTAGTATGCAGTTTAACAGCATCAATACACACTCCCCAGCTTCAACAGGATTGGCCACAACATCACCAGTAATGGCTGCCTAAACTGACCACCCTGTTTTCTGTTCATGTGAACCTGATTACCCGAAGCGGAGGATTTCAATGACGCATCGGTCATCGGTTGATTAGCATACCATACACATGGAGAGGGCTCTTACTTGGAAAAGAGAGAAAATCGATGATCTCAGACACCATGCATTTTGCCTTGTCATGGCATGATGTACCCGAGTTTTACTCTGGGCAACATAGTCGTCAACACCGACTGGCTAGATCTTTCAATACTTGTCCACAATTGGAGTTATAGCCCCGGATAGCGTGCAAAGGCTGCATGTGCCATGAATTGGAATCGACCAGAGCATATGCACCACATGAACAAATATGGCATTGGGCATTGACTACTGGGATACTGTGGTTGACCTATTCACGCCTGGGAGGTCTCGTCGAGATGGAGTTGAGTCCCGAAAGATGTCCGCAAACATTGTCCGGCTCGCTGAACCCTACCTTGAAAGGGTAGGTACAAATACCTTGAAAGGGCAGTACAAACTAGAATAGATATCAACGGCGAAAGGATAACGGATGGCAAGCTAGCTATGGGTAAAATTGGTGCCGTCCGAAACCGGTCCTGAGACACCTTATTGGCATGGGTAGCTGCACTATACGTCCATGCCTTGGCAGAGAGCGTCAATTTGATATGATCCTAAAAAGATTGACGAAAGTAGCATGACAAGAGATCGAGGTGAGCGAAAAGAGGACTGTTCCGCTGACGAGGAGAAATGCCGATGCTATGCTTACAGAGAAGCTTTTTGATGATTCAGCATCTGAGTAATGGTCGTATTTTTTAGGAATCGTCTAGGCCCGAAGAGAGTCAGGTGGCAAGAAGTCGAGCCTGATCTTGAGACCTCAGGCTCGGAAGGTAAAGAGAAAATAGGTAGCGAAACAGTTGGACGGCCCTAGGCGTAATCTAGGAACGGGGTGGGGCGGTTGAAGAGAGACTTGCACTCCCGAGAGCCTTGAGTAATCTCGGGCTCTTTGCTCTCTTCGGGATAACAGACAAGTTGTCTTTATCGTCAGTTGGAGGCCAGGTATCAATACCATGCATCATCGGGATCGTCATAACCCAGGTCGGCAGGCCAAGGCGAAAATTCGTCAGCGTTGTCCACAGGCTGCAACTTGCGAAGACCCTCCAGGAGATCCTTCGACTTGAGAACATTTCTGCTACGCCTATCCAGAGAAATACACTGGAGGGGGGAGCCGCGGTCCAGACGACGTAGACACACTTGAATAAAGGGTACTACATCCGATGGGGGAAGCCGCCTAAGAGATATCGATCGGAGCACGGGCCATGGGAAACGACTTGAAGGGTCTGCTTCTGGTGTCAGCATGGGATATATTCCTGGAGTGGAGTCATCGATATCAAGCTTCGCGACTCGCGGGAACGCTCTGAAGCAGTTCTGCAAATCGCTTGTGGAAAGACAACACGATTCAAGGGTAAGATAATGCAAGGACGGGATCGTAACGGAGTCAAAAGTCTCCACGCCTTGAAGAAAGAGCGATTCGAGATGGGGGAGGACCAGGATAGACAGCAAGCGATGACATGGGGTAGCATTTCCACGAATACGAAGAGATTGTAATGCAGGTAGGGGTATGGGCTCTAATGTTTGAAGTGGGTCCCGCGGAAGATGAATGCTCAGTCCGGTCAAGGACAAGTGGACGAGACACGGTAGTGAATGGAGTAAAGTGTAGAATTGTTTCAAGTTCATTAAATTTCGAGGCCAGGCATCGATATGAAGGGTTCGAGTAGTTCCCAAAGGAGGCGATAAATTCCCCACAACCTTTCCAGCGATACGGAGAAAGGTTAACGATGGGCAACCTTGAGTAAGGATTGGAGGGCACGACTCAGGGTACTGTGTGCGGGGAGCGTCCGCTTCATCTTCCGAATTCCCGATGCGTAACGATAGATGTATCAAATGTGGGGTTGCAAGACCACAGAATGGGGTGTAGAGGTCGTCGACCTCGCAGTTTGGAATAAAAATTGACACGCGACGCCACCTGTGGGCATGAGGAGTGAAATACGAGAGGACACCTTTTATGTCTCCAAACACCGCAAGATGCAACGATATATCAAGGAGAGAGCGCCCTGAACGTGTCAGATGTGCTGTGAGTCGTTGCAGCACCTGAGATTGGGTTCGGTGGGTGATGTGAAGGTTGATAGTATTCCAAAGCAAGGGGGTTCCAAGAACGACACTTCGCCAGTGTGTTGAAACATGAGAAACCACAACTTCAAATGGCCTATAGACTGAATGGCTAATCATCACTCTGGTTCCATGGCATAAGCGAAATATTTCTGATAAAAGTTCGCTGGGCAACTTGGCAACTGGAGCAGCTTGGTTCACGAGTTTTCCATGGTGCGCTTTCGCAGCCAAAAGTTCTTTCTCGACCTGATGTACCTCGTGAAGGAGTTCTGTCCGCCTTCTTTCCAAGTTTTCTACGTGTTTGGCAGTCTCCTCAAGAAGAGCTTGGCTTGACGATATCTGGGCTGAAAACTCAGGTAAATTAGGTCATAAATACACATGCAGCCACTCTCACTGGTCATCGCGCCTCTGTCAATACTTGAGAGCTAGACTCGTGGGTCAACGTTCAATACTCAGTCACAAGTATTGCTTTCCAGATTGCTTATGAGAGTAAAAGTTGTTGACAACTTCGATTGATCACCGGGGTTTGTCCAAGTATCAGCTGACCCGTATGATAACCACTTGTCATTCGAAGCTTTTTAAAATAATTTCTTATGAGTTGAAATGCACATATCTCGGTTTGCAAAAAAAAAAGCTGTCATTTCACGGTCTCGTACTACGATCATACTACCAAAGTACCGCCAACATTGGCTGTAATAGGTAAAGATAGATGAAGGATACAACATATATATTGATGATAGTATGACAGCTAAAGCTCAAACAATGGATACACGAGAGAACGAATATACAGAAGAACATAGCATCAATTGACTGTGTACATAGAATGGGAATATTTTACCAGGATAGCGTCAAGCTAGTAATACTGAAGCCGTTCTGCCGCAATTTCTCGACGCTTCGAGCGTGGGCGACAAAGGGTATGTGGGTGTCGTCGAGACCTGTGCTATATGGTATATCGACGCAAAAACTATATGCACGTCCGAGCGCACATCAAAAGTCGGTTCTCATTCCGAAAACAAGCATCGACGAGGGTTGTAGCCAGTGAGATGAAGTGGCCGTAACAGGCCTAAAAGTTTGACCAAGAAATGACATTATCCCGGCAGGATGACTCGGGAGCGTTTAACTTCACAGTGATACCCAGGCTGGTGCTTCTGATCGGCCGTTCTGCGCGAAGGCCGGGTGCAGGCCTAATGAAACACCATGCGGGGATAACGCCGAGCTCAATGGCTTGACCAGCGACTGTGTTTGGTCTGAACAATGATTTCGCGTCCATAACGACCGAGGCGTTATCCCGGCCTACAATGCACCACCCGTCGTCGAAAGATTGAACAAGTGTGAGGGACTCCCCATCACGGATGACAAGCTCATCTGGAAGGACCGGGTCGAAAGCTTGTCGCACTCTGCGTACAGTCCCAACTGTGGGGTTAGTGTCGATGGACGAGGTGGTGGAATATACAGAGAATCGATTTCGGTCGCTAGAGTGCGTGTGCGCTGAGAATGATGCGGCTGATAGGGCTAACGAGAATGGCTTGGGGAACGTGCCAGACTGACGGTGATAATCGATTACATCTTCAGAAGCATGAGCTCTAGGCGGTGGTTGCAAAACTCCGCCAGGAAGAACAATGTCTTGTCGAGAAAATAGTAGTGGGCTACTCCAATAATCAGTATCATTTTGTCCCAGAAATTCTCAGAAGTCACTTACTTTACTGGAGTTTTCTCAGAAGGTGAAGATGAAGGAGCAGGCCGACCTTCCTTTATTAGCCCTCGCACAGACAAGAATGCATCATTGCGGATGCTCTGCCTCTTCGCATTGGCGCGTTTCCGTGAAAGCGCGACGGACACCCATAACCCCAACCCCAACACGATGGCTCCCGCAACACAGAAGCCTGCAATAGATATTGGGTCGACTGACTCTGAATGTGAAGGTTCAATCCGGCGATAAAGGACAGTCATGAAAGATTTCGATGGTGAGGAATGTGATACGAAGTGATGACGTCTTGACTCTTGATGCCGTACAAGGATGCAAACGAGCGTGAGTTGTGCAAAAGAATGGAGAGTTGGTTCGCGAAGGAACCCAAAGGAAGCACAGTGGGATGGGAAAAAGCAACAGGACGCAGGACTGTTGAGAAATTGGAAAAGTAAAATGCTGAGTACCACCTCGCGCACAAAGCTTGGGTTAGAACCAGGAAAGAACCCATGGCGACGCCATGATCGGTTGGCAAGGCTCGGTGGTAAAAGATTTTGGCGCCATCGGTGACTCCTCGGATAACCATATATGGCGTTCGTAATATTGAAACCGAATACCCGAGTTCTTCTCCAAAGACCCTACCAATACTTACAAGAAAACTACGAAGCTGAACCAGTATTTGCTTTACCATCCGACACCCAAAAGTGAGGGCCTCAGATTTCTTCCTTTATGCTCGCCACTAAATCCTGGTATACTTTCCTTGGACGCCACCCAATTGATCTAGACCTGTCGGCTTTACATCGCGAATTGGTACCATACATCGTACCATTCGGGAAGCGTTGCTGCATTTCCTCTTCGGTGAAGCTAGAAGGCATGGAACTTTTGATTTTACCCGCGTCGTGAAGGGTCTGCGCAACAGCCTTTGCAATATTCCACATCACGTATTCGCCATTTTCGCCGAAATAAAAGCCCTGCCGACCATGTCCAAGGTCTTTGCGCGTAAGGGCTTGGTCAAATATTAAGATGAAAAGATCGGTCACTTTGAGAATTATTTAAGGTTAACAAGCATTAGTTAATCAAAATGTCAAAGATACTCACCTTCTTTAATATGCACATGAGGCCACACGTTTTTCCCCGAGCCAACATAGCCTGCTTCCCCACGTTCCAGAGCAATTCTCACCAGCCCGGGAATTTGTTGTGAGTGCGCATTCTGTAAGCCAAGGTCGACAAGCGGCCCTATCGCAAGACCGTATATGGTGCTAGGTAGGACGATATAGGTCTTGACTTAACCTGTCAAGGTCAAGACCTAGGTAATTGTCGAGTTCAGGGGAACAAAAATACACACCTTCGTTATCAGCGTTGACTATCGCAAGATCAACGTTTCGATGAGGTTGTGAATCAGGGATTGATCCTAGTTTTTTGAGGTCAAGATCAGAGTAGACATCGGAGGTGGAGTGTTGTCCTTGTGCATCATCGACGAGGACCCCTGTTGTAAGAAAGGCCCTTCAACATACGGTAATGCTTGACTCGCTCACAGTCTGATCTTACCTGTCCCAGACTATGGCTTGATCAGAAGAGGCGATGTAAAAAGAAGCGTTGCGACTTACAGTATGAATGAAAGTCGGTGGCGTGCCCGTTTTATGGAATCGTTCCTTCAATCCTGCTAGAATCGCATTCGCAGCATTGAGGTTGTCCGCATCAGCCTATCAGAAATGTTTCTGTCTGGATCATTGCGGGGCAATGTCCGTGGATCACCACCACTCACGCAGGAAAAGGCAACGTCCGCATCAGCTGCCGTTTGCTGTAACAATTGGAGATCTGAATTGGATCCTACGACCGCTTTGACACCAAGAGTCCGAAATTCTTTCGCTTTGGCAGCATCGCGCACGAGGGCTGTTATACAGAATGTGTCTGATAATTTGTGGGACAATAAGCGGGTCAACACGCTGCCACCAATATACCCTGAGACATATATATATATATATTGTTAATGTGAGGCTTCAAACATAATAAAGCACTCACCGGTGGCGCCCGTAAGAAATATGTGGGTTCTGAGGCTACGCATTGATGAGGAATGGTTCAGGATAAGACCGCCAAAAAGTCTCAGGAACCGGAGTGATGTGATGAGAATTTATGATCTAAATATAGATCCATTCACTGGCGGACGTCTTTGTTTAGGCGGTGTGGAGAAGGCTAGAGTTGGTCTGAGTTGGTGAGGTGCCACCGAATTGGCGTCCATAATAGACGCAGTTAGACGCGATGACAAAGAATACGCATAAGGTTGACCAACTTCCAAGTCCGTCAAATGCCACCCATGGTCAGGGAAACATGGAGCCTACAAAAAACTAATTTATCCTGATCTGTGGGATCTTGGGGCCTAGAAACGCGATCAAAACAAAATCCCAAGTCCAGTTTCGAGTAAACTGCTCACGAGGCTTGTCGAGCATGAATTGCGTGTAATTATGTACGTGGCCCAAGTACCAAAATATCTATTAGAGGGCAGGGAAAAGCTTCCTGGAGCCTATATATCAGAGCGAACAGCAACGGAACAGTTAGTGATGCAAACGTGGTTAGACGGTTACGGACGGAGACATTTGATCAGTCAGTCACACACGTTACAACCCAGGCTCCTCAACGACCGACTCGACCACCTGTGAATGAATAAGGGCTTGGTGTCCTCGTCACTGGCCTCCATTATCCTCTTTTCTTTCTGTATGCTCCTCTGAGGCTTGTTGTCTGTGGGTTCGGCTTAGTTCTGTCTGAAACCGTTCATTCATCATCCCTAATTCCAGGAACTGATCATTCTCCGTTTTTCGCCCTCATCTAGAGGCAGTACACTCTTTAACTCTTCACCGCTCATTCTCTTCATCTTCTGCACCAAAATCCCAAATGGTTGCCCATCTTCTCTACCGACGCCATGCAAAGCGACAGGACGACCCATTTGCCGCACCGACGTCCGTTGCCGGCATTGACGGCACTGTGGCGATAACGGCAGCAGACGTAACCAACACAGCAACGGGGCTGGCCATTGACACAGCAGCACCGACTACTGTGAGCCAGTCGGCGCCCAACCTTGCGTTCTCCTCAACGCCTGTTACCACCATTTCAGCACCAACATCGACAGAAACTTCGCCTTCAGAATCTCCATCACCTTCTCCGTCAACAGCCGCAGACGCCAGCAGCCCCATCCCAATAGGAACCGTTGTTGGCGCTTGTGTTGGGGCTTTCATCGGTGCTATTGCACTCATTGTCCTTGGTCTCTGGTTTTATAGGCACTATTCAAGGTCCCTTAAGCAACATGCTCACTCACGCAGAGCCCTCGGGATCGTTCAAAATAATAAGGGAGAGCAAGGCCGTCGCCGTTCTCATCTTGAGCCGTGGAACAAGTTGGAGGAAGGTGACGATAAATGGGAGGGGATGTACCAGACAAAGGAGGTCGAAGGCGTTGCTCCTATGGAGAAGCTTACAATGTTCAAGAAGAGCAGCCCTAGCATCCGGACGGCGTATACCCACAAATCTGCTGACGAACCCGTCACATTCGAGGGCCATCCGTTCGCGCAGTATCACCCCAACATTGCCCAAGAGCTTGCATCCACGGAAAAGCTTTCCGATCTCCCCATTGCAAGGCAGTTCCTCGGGCGGGTTGAGGCTGGCCCCGCTATCTCCTGGGATGGCGAGACTGTGCGCGACTCGGATTACTCGAGGGGCACCATGTCTCCAGTACCGAACATGGCTATCCCAACGCCTGTGGCCCAATCGTCACAACTGCACCACTGGGAATCAGCAGAAGTTATTCACTACGAAGACCCTGACCCAGCTTCAGTCACCGCCCAGAACCCCTTCGGGACCGAGCGAAGGAAAAGCACCAGTAATCCTTTTTTCAGTGGCGGTGGCTCTGAAATTCGTCCTCGCTCAAATTCAACTCGTTCACGGTCTAGCTCAATCCGTTCACGCTCCAACTCGACGTCGACAGCTAGGCCTGACCCGGAACCCCCGATACCCAAGGTCGATAAAGGCAAAGGCCGCGCCATCGAGCCCGACGATGATATTGACCCCTTCGCCGACGGAAAGATTCCCAAGTTCCCTCGCCCTTTTGTTACCCATAATACTTCCGGATCTTTGTCATCTGTCTCAAGCAACGATCGTGCGCTGCAATCGCTGATCGCCGCTCTGGATGTCTCTGCAGAGGAGGCACAAGAACGCCTCCGGGTTGCGTCAATGCAGCCGTCGGTCATTTCCTCTACCTCCGTTTATACCAGTGCTGGCGAGGAGGAAGACGTTACCGGATCGTTCCCTCTTCCTCCCATCATCGGAAGTCATCAATACCACTGAGCCCACGTGAAGAATGTCGTTCTTCTCTAGGCTCATACTAATTGTCTACCTTACGACTTCGCCCACTTGCGGCTAGCCAACAATATCTTTTCCCCTTTCTTGCGCCCGCTCCCTTCTACCAAGCTCTCTTCCCCCATTTCTTGTCTCCTTTGTATTACTACCCCCTCCCCAAATCTACCACCACCCCATTTCCAACTATTTATTGCTTACCACGATCTGGATAATTAGTCGGGTCTGGTCTGCCTTCACAGGCTGTGTTTATAGGACTCGCCACACGCCCTCCACCTTGTTTATTTGCCTCCCTCTCTCCTCTCACGGTACACGGTCCAGACGCTAGCGCCTGCACCGCCAACACTGGACCCCCACAATCACAATCTCACTCACCTTCTAACTAACACCCTCGGCGGTTTTTTATTATTCCTTATTTCTTGACGAGTTCACTTTGTGTAATGAATACAGCCATGCATTCGACTCAGAGTGTAAGATGTTAGAATGATACGCAACTCTGCGGGCTCATTCTGCTTCTATTGGTGCGCGTTGTAAGTATAGCAGTGTGGAGCAGGCTGGCAGCTTGCCTTCTCGTCGGCGGATGTCAGAAACCTTCTTGCATGATCACAGCTCGAATGGTTCCGATCTCGGCACTTGTGGCCGATCTTTACAACACTTGGGTAAATTGGTCCACCTTTCGTCACCCTGTATGACTTGAATGACAAGAGGCCCGAGGACACATCCTGTCGGTTTCCACATCCCCCGAAAGCGTCCTGTCCCTGCTCTTGAGGATCCGATCCTATCTACCTGAGGGCCCTGCATGCCTCTGCTTTGCCTCGGAAGCAATGAGTCAGTTAGTTGGACTAGTGATTGCCCATTTTCTCTCCGATGTGAGTGTCTTTTCCAAGCAGTCCATCCTTCTGGGCGTTCTCGAACAGGACAACAGGCAGCTGACCGCCACAATCGCAGCTTCTCCAGGCGTTCATATGTCTCTTCCTGCACAACAGGATCTTCGACCTATCCAAGTGGGATGCCTGCATCGCATACAACCTACTTTGATATTTCATACATAACTGCACTTGCATTGAGTCGTTATTTTATTGGATGCATACAACTTGAAGCCTGAATGTCTGTGAAAAATGTGGGTGTTTTATAACTGTCCTTAAAGTAGCCATCGTGCTATATAGGCAAGCAATCGATAATTCCTATAAACTGAACACTGGGCTGTCAATAATTCGTGTACAGCCTGCTTCAATATTTTTGTACATCCATTACGGTTACATATAGATACTATTTCAGCGACTGCGGATACAACTTGAAGTCTGAATAGCTGTGAAAAAACTTGGGCGTGCTTTGCCAAAGTTGTTGCCGTGGTTCTCATACTATAGGCAAGCAATCAACAAGCAATAAACACTCGAATCACTGGCAGTGCGATAGTGAGAGTTTGACGGCAAGTCGAGTGAAGAACCTCGAATTCGACGTTACTACATATGTATCTGAAGTTCGTATCCGTCTGCAAAATTAGTTTTGGCGAAAATACTGTGGGTTCATTCCAGCACATTTTTTCCACTTTGAGAACAAGACAGGAGGCGCTCAATGATGAGCTCATGTACGTGCCCATCTCAGTATAAGTATTTATGGACGCGACGCCAAATTCGCGAGTTGCAAAAAACAGTGTAAGTGTTGCGGTTGTTTGATGTCTAGTTCTAAGAGAACTCTTTCCTAATATGTAGTCAAATACTTGCTCGAGAATCTATGCCTGAGCGCACCCTTATTGAGGCAAGGGCAACCCAATACTGGAATATGAGCCATGGTGAAGCCGCCGGAAGATTTTGGGAAGACGTGTCCGATATGTATGCCATATGTCGACTCGTGATGATGCGCACAAACATGACCACTAAGCCACTCACGTTCGTTGGATTGGGTTGGAGTCACTCGCTCAGTTGTTCAGATTAGGAAGATTGCGAGAAGTATGATATTTCTGGAGGGTCGACTGTTATGCAAGCTCTACCAATATTCCCAAGGCTATGCCTCCCAACAACATGTATGATATTTCAGGTGTAACTGGTACTCGGCCAATAAGCATGATCGCATCTGGTAAAAGTCAAAATTGGGCAGTGATCCGTGGCATGAAACGATTCCGTCGGAGTGAGGAGGCCCCGTTCAAGCAGCCCAAAAGAACAAGAGTTGGAAAGGGTCAGTGAAGGTGTATAGAGGAGAGGAAATCAATAGTGCCCATATCATGAGAGGCAGTGAATATATCTTATAATTATCCAAGACCAGCTGAAGCGTTAAGGTTCGAGCTGTCTTCGTACAAATGGTCACAGTGCGCTCCTCGATGATGCGCGCGAATGATCATCACAGCACGGATTGACACATAAAATGGGAGCAAGAGCAGGAGCCAGATGAGAAAGAAGGTCGAGGGGAAAGTCTTGCAACCGTCAAAGTTTGGGAATCACAGGTGATACCTGTGGTAGACTTTGCGTATATACAAATCCATGATGAGGCAGAGCGAAAACGGCCTTTTGGATCTGTCACATTATGGAACCTTGCTCAATTACATAACTCCAGAGGTCAAAAGCGACTTGGAAAGATGCGCAACCCACGTGGTTCTCAAACAAACTGATTCCGTTTTCCGAAGCTCTGGGCTCGGAAGACTGACAGATCTTGGCAAGTTCATGGCTTCCTCCTCAATTGTTTGGGCCTCGTAAGTTATACGATTGCAATCAGGAGCCAGATGGATAACGGCAGCACTCCCAAAATTTTAGCCAGTTGTTGAAAAGGCTTTGGTCGTGACAAGTCCAAGAAGAAGGTTTAACGGACAGATGTGGTGGCATGGGCCTCATCACGATGCTGACATCGGTAGATACAGTGTGTGAAATCCATGGTGAAATGTCAGCCTAAGTAAATGCAGTGAGAGGAATGTTCTTTTGGAAGACGTCACACAGCAACTTATTGAGAGGGCGCAAAGTTCTATCATCCAATGTTTCGTGGGGCTGTACAGTCATTTGTCCCAAGGCTATGTGACCATGAGGATGGTCAATGAAGAAAAACTCAAGTTGCACTGCCACAACATGTTGCCAAAGTTGCCTTTTTGGGATGAGTCATGCACAGCTTTTCATGCCAAAACTTGTGCCGAATCAAATTGTATTGAGACCTGATCTGACCACATTTAGATGCAATTCTTTGTTGGATCGAATATAAGTATTCGATCACGATCGACCGACTTTGGTACCTGCCCCCAACTCCTCCACAAGCTCAGCGAGCTTCAAAGCCGTTGGTCACGTCCTTTTTAACCTCTCTGGCCTCTTTGACGCCACACTCTTTGCAAACGAGCACCAAATTCTATCAAAAGAGTGACAGGACGTCCAAACAAACTCTTCCTGTACTTCACAGCTTGTTTACTTGTCTTATCCTCGTTCACTGATCTCGTTTTCCTTTACTCCACAGCCGAAGATTGAAAACAATTCAACTGCATACTAAGAACCTCTGGATCTCCTTTCTTGTCGCAAAGAAGCTCCCACGAACCTGCCGTGCTCGGCGGAACTTGAAGAACTGTCTAACAAAATGCCAAACCTATATAACAACCCTCCTTGGTCCCAACCACAGGCTTCATTTGCTCAGCAACCACCTCAGATGAAGGATTTTGACTTTACGGCGGTCTCTGGTAACTCACGAGACCTCCAATCCCATGGAGCCTACACATATCCCCCATCTCAGCTGCAACTGCCTTCCGGCAGTGGTTCATCTCAAGCCGGAGTTCGCAACAACTTCACTGCAGGTCAAGACCACTCGAGATCGGGGTCATTTGGCAATGAAGTTGCCCCTGCGCCAGCGAACTCCACCAGTTTTGCTGGGTTCGGACCCGATCAAACCCAACGTCAGGCTGTCGAGTCGTTTGACCCCATGTTCTCTGGTGTCTCCTCACAAGACCAGTTAGGCTGGACTGAAACCAACCCCTACGCCTACGGGAAGCCAATACCCAACCGCAACTTCAGTGGATCGAGTTTCACAAATGCTACCGAGAGTTCTTATCTTAACAACAATCATCTCTCATCATCTCCCAGCGCAATACAAGATACATTCCCTCAATCGTCACAGTATTCCTATACGGCCACACCAGCAAATGCGGATCCTAGGGCGAAGCGGGCTAGGGGTCAGGAGGAATATAGAGATGATGACCAGGATGCTGACGTTTCTGATGCAAAGGACGCTGCCAAGGCCAAGTCGTCAGTTGTCCTTTCTCTCACTCGCACTGATACTGATGATTATCTTAGTGGAGCCTGCAGTCGATGCAAGAACCTGAAAGTCAAATGTGAATTCAAGACGGAGACGGATCCGTGCAAACGGTGCCTGAATGGGGGGCACGATTGCGTGATACCAGGACGAAAGAAGCGACGAACTCCTCCGTGAGCAGTATCCTCTCATAATAGTTGCGCGCGACTGACATTGAGATAGAAAACGCGAGCATCTTCTCAACCAAATTCGCGAGCAAGCCGCTCAGATCAAGGAGCTGATGGCACAGCTCGAGAAGAGTGGGAACTCACCTCATCGTCGGTCCTCATCTGCCACTTCAGACTCTTTGGCGTCGTCGCCCTTAATGTCCCCTACTTCCACACACTCCTCGTATATCGCCGCCGAACCTGCATCCACTTCGAACACTGAAGCGAACGATGCTGTGAAGGACTGGATTGCAAAGGCAAAGCAGAGTTTCGAGGAATTTGATGTCTTCATTGGTATCGGTGGTGCAGGCATGCCGAAAAGTTATCTTGTCGACCACGACCTGGAGAAGGTCGACTCTGATGAGGACGACGACGACTATGTCAACATCTCTGACAATGAGAGTGACTATGATATCGCTATTGAGCATCATGATGGAGACGAGTTACCAACCGCGACCAATGGCACTTTAAAACACCAGCGTTCATCATCAAGTGTAGGCACTAATGGAACAGGTTTGACGCACAAGAAGCACAGTGGAGGAAGTGAGAAGCCCGCTATCCTCCCCGGAGAGGCAGTACCTTTTGGGCTCTTCGGCGACTTGAGCCTGAAGAACAAGCCGAAAAAGCGTGGCAGCAGCGCCGAGATCGAGGAAGAGGACAAACTTCCCGGAATTGCGAACACTAATTTCTTCAGATCCAGTAAGTTAGATCTACTTACACCATAACGTTAATCTAATGAATTTTTATACAGCGCCTGCACCTGAGGCAATGGATAAGCGACTAGCAAGTATTCAGAACCCTCCTCTAATACTCGCTCGGGGTATTATCACACCAAAAGAGGCTGAACAACTGTTCAAAATGTACGTATTAGTCTTGACATGACATTCAATAACCATCTGGTCCTGACTACTCTCTAGCTATTTCGATCGCATGAACCTCTCTCTTTCGCTGCTCGATCCGGTCCTCTATACCCCACAAAGGACTTTACTCCGTAGCCCTTTCCTATTCACTGTTAGTAAGTAGCCCCTGCAAGGTTGCCAATGCTTCAATTTACTCATCCCGAATTCAAGTTTGCGCAATCGCCTCAAGGTTTTACGCACAGCGGCCGTCCCTGTATACCCAGGCCATGCAATGTGCCCAACAAGCCGCTGGGATGGCGCTTATCAGCGGCCATAAGAACGTCGAGATGTGCTCCGCCTACATCTTACTCAGTTTGTGTCCTGCCCCTGTAAAAAGATGGGAAGATCAGCGAAGTTGGCTGTATTTAGGCCTTGCTATCAGGTGAGTGTCACAATTCATATTATTATGGTGTATGTTTTCTCACCTCCGTATAGAACTGCGACAGACCTGAATCTCCATCTGCCAAATACCGCAAAGCCCGTCAATGAGAATCACGCTCGGGAGATGCTCAACCGGACTCGCGTATGGCTGAATTGCTTCAATCTCGACAGGTCGACGGGCTCCCAATATGGGAAACCGCCGATCATCAGTTCTGACGACTACATGGCCAACCACTCAGAGAACTGGTGGAAAAGCTCACCGTACAACATGAAGGGCTTCGATGTCCACATTTGCGCCTACAACGCCGAGCTCAAAGTCATGGCAAGCTTCATTCAGCAAATATACAATGATCCTCACCACCCTACGGGGCTGAATAAGGTCGGCTTTCGTCGCCCTCAAACTGAATGTCGAGTCTGACAGTGTTTATAGAACGTCGACTTTGAGAGGATTGCATCCGAAACCGATGACAAAATCAAACAGCTTGCGAACAAATGGATTGCTATCCTCGAGGAAGGAGACTTGACAGACCCCCAAAATAGTTTCCGCACCGGCCTGATCAAGCTTGCTTACCCGTACGCCCGCCTCATCGCCCTTTCGTACGGGTTTCAGCATGCCTTCGGCAAGAACAATACTGATGAAAATCCCTTCTTGACGAGGGTATGTGGGGTTTTAGTTTGGGATGATTAAATCCTCAGCGACCGTCCTTATTAGTGCCTTAATGCTGCATTCGATGTCGTCAACCCTGTCCTGGATGATTTGTGCCGGCCTAGTCAGAGTGAGTGGGATTTATTCTAATAACGCTCTGCAAATCTGACCATCACCGTCCAGAGATATTCTTCCGTCATGGACCGGAGGCGCAGAGTGTATTTATAACATTCGCATCAGCTTTCTTGGTGAAGGTATGTCACCTACCGCCCCAACTTATCTTGTGCTCTTGCTGACAGAAGAATAGCTCCTGCAACCAAAATTCGCTTCCTACCTGACAACTCAGAAGCGCTTGGAGATCCGCCAGGTTGTACAAAAGGTTGTCGACCTGCTTAGTTCACCAGAAATTGCTATCGATGATCGTCATGGGCCTGGCCTGTACTCGAGGTTCCTGAAGGGCCTCCTTGCTGCACCTATGGCTCAAGTCGACCCCACGTCACCTTCTGCTCCCGCTCGGAAACCACGCCCACCACCACCACCCCCTATCGCTTCTCAAGTCACGGAAACTCAGAATTATTACCAAACCGTTTACAACGGACAGTCATCGCGGGCCACTAGTGTCTCTCTGTCTCCTGTCCCTCGACAGGAAGCTCTTTCATTCGAAAGTTTTGCTCCTGGTGATGCAACTGATCCTTTCGCACCGGGAAGTAGCGCAAACTCTTTAGCACTTCACCTCGGCGGCGAAGATGGGCCAGCCCTTACCTCTGACTTCTTCCAACCATCATTGCCCTTTGATGATGCGATCTTGCATAGTATGCAGTCACTTTCTGATCCCAATGTTTGGCATGATATCACCCTTCCTTGTATGCTAATTCTTATTTGCCGCCTGAGACGTTTATTGATGCAGCCTTCATAGCAAATTTTAGTTGGGACACGTTCCAGCAATCCTTGAGCATGGACTACCGAACCCAGGATCCCATCATCTATTCCGATCAGCAGCAATATATGACGGGTGTCCAGCAATAAGCAATAAAAGAGATATTTCGATCTGGTCCTGGGTTCTGTAGAGTTACTTTATTTCTCAGGTCAATAATCTATGCATGCATTTCTGTTGTCGCTATTTATTCTAACCTCTCTTATGTATCCTCTGGGTAACCATAGAACGAACAAACTGTAGTGTACCTCTAATGTACGACTAGTAGCACAAATCCTCAATTTCAAAATCGACCCGAAAGTGGTAAGGAAGTTAGAATATAGTACATGGGAATAGATTGAACATGACCCCGAACATCCAGATGCTCACAATCTTGCATTCTGGGGCATGGCTCTTAAAGCTTGACGCACTCCGAGATCGGCAAGAACGTCTTCAGCGCCGCCAAGAAGGGCATCAAACGGTATAGTGCGATGATACTAGGGAAAAACTCAGTGATTAAAATAACAAGAGTATATGAGAACGAACATGTTCAATGTACTGTCCCATCCCTGTAGCCGTAATTCCCCGACCACCAAAGATCTGGACGGCGTCTCGGGCAGTTTCCTGTCCGCAAGCTGTGGAATAGCTCTTCAAAAAAGCAATTTGCCTAGAAGAAACATAGGTAAATCGAGGCGCCACCTGATGTGCTGGCCAGGACAAACCCTGCAAGTTTATTTGCCTGTTGTCTATAGGACTATACAAGGGTCAGAGTATGAGCACTAATTGAAGGTTGACGGCTTACCATGTTGCACATCTGATATGTTATGTTCTCTAACCAATTCTGGACGCTTTCAGCACGGGAAATCATTGCTGCCAGCTTCGAGCGAATGACAGCTTGCGAATGCAGAGGCTTTCCAAAGACCTTGCGTTGAGTGGTCCACCTTCAGTGGCAGGGTGTCAGTTTTGGCAAGAGAGGGCGGCCTAATCACACCAACTTAAGGCACTCCTCGACTACACGAACCTCAATGAGCGCATTGGTTGTGAAATACGGGAGTGACTTACTGATTCCACGTTGACTTCTCGCGGAGGCACAGCACATAACCCAACGTTCGTGGTTAAAGTTGCTTTGAATGGGTGAAATCAGTTTTGGCAGCTGATGTTAAGATGGCGATTAGAGTCACCTTAACATCACAAAGATACCGCCGCCATCCTCTCCAAGTGTGTTACCAATGGGTACTCGAACATCGTCAAAGGTGATATATGCTGTCCCAGCCGTCGTCGAGTAGCTTGTTTTGATTTGCTTCGTTTCAACACCGGGGCCACGCTCAACTAGTATGACAGTAAAGCCATCCTGCAAGTATGTAAAGGTCAAATGTTTGAGAGGTTGTCCACACTAGGTCACTGCACACCTCTGTCTTACATCCAACAGTGAAATAGTCAGCAAATCTAGAAACCTTGGAGATCAGCGACATGTAAACTGGGGGCTGTAATCAACGGATACGTACGTTCCGTTAGTGATCCACTTCTTGCTTCCTAGTAAATTGATATTAATTAGTCGGCAGACTATGTCCATGAGGATATGTTGACCAAACCATTGATGATCCATTCTTTGCCGTCCTCGCTTTTCACTGCAGTAGTTTGCAGGCCCATTACATCACTGCCTGCGTGAGCTTCTGAGATCGCCAGGCAGATAAATTTCTTCCCGGAAAGAACTTCGGGAACCACCTTGGCCTTTAATTCTTCGCTGCCGAAGTTGAGTACAGGGGGTAGTCCTATGACTTTGCCGCCAAGGAGACCTATCGTCGATGATATGTCAGAGACAATCAACGAGAACGAGAAATTCAATACCATCTCCATAACCACGCAGCGATGAGCGAGCAAACTCCTGAGTGATTATCATCTAGAAAAAGTGCCGTGAGATGAGGATTCGTGAGACGCCATGCTGGGCTGTCAAACCTCATGGAAGTAGTCGAATTCTTCGGGTTTGACGAGGCCGTTCATCAGGATTCTTCCTTGTAGATGTTTTCCAGGTCCCATACGCATGGCATGCATGTCAAGTTCACTATGGATCCGAAGTCAAGTTCTTGGTATGGACATATGCTGCAATAAGACGTACGACATTTTGTCAATTACCCTCTGCGCCGGTCGTTTTCCGTCTGCCTCTCTTGCCTGTTTGTTTGCCGTCAGTCTGTCTGAAATGGCAATAAATAAAAAAGGCATGGCAGTACCAAGGCATCTGGGTAGACGACAGTATCAAAGAAGTTTCTCACTTCTTTCTGGAATCGCCGGTGATTCTAATGATAGGAGGGAACCTATAAGGAACCCGAAATGGAATCAAGTTGGACGGGGACACACCTCTGTGAAGTAAGGGCTATGATACCCAGTGGTGAGCCATGTTGGTTCCGCATACGGGACACCACTAATTTCGCCTGGTATCCGTCCGTGAAGTTTACTGTCTTCGCCTGCGATGATGCCAATCTGAAGCCGCTTGTATTGAGGTCGTTCCAAGACTTCGTGTCTATGGAGGCCATAGAAAGCCTCTGTCGCATCCTGGCCAGCTACGATAATTCTACCTGTCATGACCTTTGGACCTGGGTATGATGAGTACACGTACCGACTTCCGCATCAAGCAGCACAGAGGCACCGCCGGGATGTAGATTCTTAAATCTAGACAGGTCGTACACCTTGGAATCGATTATAACCCACTTACATCAATCATTTGTTAGTTCTTTCAGCCTATTCAAAATGCATAGCATGGTTGGTTCTACTCACCAGGTCTCCATCTTTATTGTGCTTGAACAAAAATTTAGCCTTACAACAACGCCAAACCTCAGCACTGACGCACTTTTTCGACATCTTCTCGCGAGATTTGTCTGTCTATCGACCCCATTGAATATATGGTGAAAGTTGAGAGTCAACTTGCAAGGACTACAGGCCTGACGGGTGCAGTTATATGTCTTTATGTTCTTGATGAGGTAGTCTATTTTTAACATGTGATTTCCCCCGACACGATCGATGAACCACATGTTACTCGGAACTAAGTTACCGGACTCCGACTCCGAGTTTGATTGACATGGACAAGGGACAGGAGGACGAGGGTATGAGCGTCATTTGCTTTCCAAGGACAAGGAGGTACATCGTGATACATAAATATGCCCAAGCTTCGGGCCGTCGCGCAATACTACACTATCAGAGCTTGTTGCCAGGTATAACAGAAGAACGCGCTTCTTTACCCAGTGCGCCATCATGCGCAAGCTGGTGTGTCTGTTCCTCAGTCAAGCCTAATTCTGAGAGGACTTGGTACGTGTGCTGTCCTGGATTGAGCTGATGAACACGTGGAATTGACTTCGGTGGCTGTGATCCAACGATGAGAGGATGAGCAGGAGGAAAGGATTCACTGGCGCCAGATGTTGACAACTGAGCTTCCTCCGGTGTAAGAACCGGTAGGGCACACGCGTCGGTACCTTCAAAGTCGCGGCTCAGTGATAAAATTAATACGAAGGTGGAATACCACGTACCATGAAACACTGCAGCCCAGTAGTCTCTGAGATTGGTTCTGAAACCACGCGTCAAAAAGTCCCTGAGCTTGTCCCATTCATCAAAGTTGCCCTGTGTCTGAGGACTGGGCCGCCATCCATCGAGACTAAATCCTTCAGGCAACGCCTTGAGGAAACCATTGATGAAGGCCTTGAAAAACTGAGGCTCGAGGCATCCGACAGACATATATCGTCCATCTTTGCAGGTATACACATCATAAAATGGTGCTCCTCCATCGAGGACATTCTTGCCTCTTCCATTAACAAATAATTTCCGAGATCCAGGGATTAGGGCGTGGATCAGAGGGAAAGAAGCAATATAACGAGCTCCTGAAACCTAACGGGGAGATGAGAATGATGCATATAATATCAGAAGCAATACAGCAAACCATATCGGTGTCTACGACCTGCCCGCGCCCACTTTTCCCTCGCTCTATTAAAGCAAGGAGTATACCCAAGGCGCACGTCATCCCGCCACCCGCAAAATCTGCAAGGAGGTTTAACGGGAAATTCGGCTTCCTTTCGCCAGGAAGCATCTTCAATGATGAAGCAAGCCAAGTTAAGTGATGATCATTTGAGTGAAATTCAACGACTTACTGCCAGAGCACCGCTCAGGGCAATATAATTTATGTCGTGCCCTTCCCAAACGGGTTAGTTGAAGCTGTCAAAGATGTCAGGGATGGAGCCATATGGTGGCGCACCTGCCATGTCCTTCTGGGGGCCTAGCCACAGTCATTCAAAAGTCACCACGGCCATGAATTCTCATACCTGTCCTTGGAAAGCTGTATTGCCGTGTTCAGCATATGCGGAACTGACTCAAGAACGCACTTACCCAGCTATCCTTCCGTAGATAAGCTTAGGATTGAGACCCGGATGGTCGGCATTACCAAAAAAGACCTCCGGACCCAAACCAAGTCGTTCCAAAACGCCAGGCCGAAATGGATCGATGAGCACGTCCGAAGATGAAATCAATTTGACCAACGCGTCCTTTCCGCTGGGTATCTTGGGGTTGATTGCGATGGAACGTTTCCCGCGACAGAGTATATCTCCAGAGACAGAATCTGGCTTGTCAACTCGAATAACAGTCGCTCCATTATCCGCTAATATCAGACCAGCAAACGGACCAGGAGCAAGACCCGCAAACTAAATATCAGAGGTAAGCGTTACTTTGAAATATTTGTGTAGGACTCACCTCGACGACCTTAATACCAGACAGCGACATGAACGCTGCTGGGAAACATAACAGCTCTGCGGTCGCATGTGAACGACTTTGCTAAGGCGGCCGCTTCCTAAGCCGGATTTGCCGTTCTAATTATGTTATTCCGACATGTCGTAGCCAAATACATATATTGGATCATGGGGCCGCACCTGCCTTCTCCCATGACTCTACAAGAAACTGCCAATAACGATCTCCATGCGCTGCTCCATGTGATGAGTGTTGTATCTCAATACGCGGTCATACGCTTCGGGCCGCTCTAAAAGCTTGTAGAATGGTTATAAACAGCCAAACATAGATGGTCCTCACCGTAGTCAATCATGACGCGTATCTTGTCTTCGAAGAGAGCTGCAATTTCTATCGCTTTATTTCCCAAGGTTCTTGCTTTGACGACATTGAGGCTCACGGGTCACCCTTCACTTCCCCCTACCGCGTCGCACACCCTTCACCCAGCCCTTGGCAGTTTCAGTATTGAAACAGCTTTCTTTGAAGAATATGTTGGAAATACCACCTCCCCAAATATTCTGACGAAAAATCTGCTTGAAAACCTTGCAAGTCGAACTGGGACGCCAGCTGAAGTGAGGATCGGTGGAATTACAGCGGATTCGACCTACTGGGACGCGTCACAAGAAATTGGCCTGTTCAACTTCATCGACGATACGGGGGCGTTGCAGAACACGACCATCGGGCCGGGATTCTGGGAATCTGTGAAACTTTTACCGAAGGGAACAAAGGTCACCGTCAACTTGGTATGACTGATCTTTGGAATTTGAGTGGACGTCAACTTTATAACACCTTTCGGCAGGATCTTCAAGATTTGGATTACCAAGGGGCTCTCAGCGTTGCGGAATCTGCTGTTAGCGGTATTGGTAGCCAGCTCGATCTCCTTGAAAGTGAGTTTGCAAACCAACGAGATCAAATAAAATCATTGATACTTTGTACATAGTTGGGAACGAGCCCGATCACTACCTGAAATTCACTCCCCAGAATTATACGGCTATCTGGGCCGTGAGTGATTTAGGAAATCCCCAAGTCCCGTGGAACTTTCTTATATATTGATCTATTCCATTCAGGCATGGGCAAAGGACATCTCGCAGACGCTGGGCTTCACGGCGCCTCGTTGGCAAATCGCTGCCACTGTCGAGGACCCGTTGTGGCCGTATGATGCCCCAGGCGCTTCGTCGCAGTTGGACTGTGTGAGTGCTCTCGAAGCTGGCTCGAACAAAGATGGTGTAGTGCGCTCCTGCAGCGAGCACACGTATCAATATAGCGTAGGCCTACACATGCTCAAATTTTGTTTTCGTCGGCTGATGATGCCTCAGGTTTGTGACCCTCCAAGGATTGCAGTCGCAACATTGCCAAACCTAGTAAGTGTATTCTTATTGCAAAAGTGTCTAGCTTTCTGAAATGGAAATAATAGGTCAATCATACACGTCTAGCAATGTAGGTCGAGCCGTTTGGTCTTTTCCCCCAGCTTTTGTTCATCACTGTTATAGGTATCTCGACCTATGGCAGCCTCGCATCAAGTCCGTGCGTGAACAGCTTGGACCTGATTCCTTTGTTATTGGTACGTCAGGTTGGCTGCCAGTTTTTTTTTGGACTACTCGATCTGATATATTAATAGGTGAATATAACTCCGTATCGTGTTCTGGAAGGGATGGAGTCAGCAACACATTTGGGCAGGCGTTATGGCTGGTAAACTCGTTGTCTGCTGTGACAACTATGATGGCTTATCTTCTTTCCCAGCTAGACACGACTTTTTATGCAGCGTCGCTTAATGTTTCTCGGTCCGTCACTGAAGTTCGTGGGTTCGATCCGCCACTTCAACAAGTATTACAGTATGTACATTCACCAAGGAGGCCCTCTTGCTCTGCAGAGTAGCACTCAGCTCAATCACGGAGGTCCGTTTTTTGTCTCGATGTTTCCTGGGCTAATATTGATCATGTTACTTGACAGGATTGAGTCTTTACGATCTATGGTTTGTTTTTTCCCATAAGCAACCGATCCATGAACTGAATAATGAAACAGGTATCCTGTCCAGAATACGAACGGACCTGTTAAAGTCTTCCCATCGTACTCGGCCTATCTCTTTGTTGCAGAGACATTGGGACACTCAAAGACTTTGCAAATGGCTAACATTTATCCCGGCCGACAAGCCAATGGGTCAACTATAACTACTGCTATGGGCGACACCTCGCAAGGCGAGCTTGTTGCTTACGGATTCTGGGATACTGGGCATCCCTCAGGAACTAAATACCCGACGAAATTCGCTCTCCTGAACCTCCAAATTTTCAATCAGATACAAACTATCACTCGCCCTAAAGCCACTTTTGACATCTCTGGATACCTGCAAAATTCCCATCGCTATATCACCGTTCGTCGTTTGTCTGCACCCGGCGCCGATGTCAAAGAGGCGAATGTGACGACGTGGGCGGGCCAGAACTTTGCTTCTGGCTTAGCAGCTGGGAAGTTCGTTGAAGAGAGAATATCTGGAGGACAGATTGAGGTCCAGGCCTCAGAAGCAGTCCTTGTAATTGTATGAAATTTTTTAGTTGCACAAAAAGAGCCAAATGTACTTGATACATGTCGGTAGTGATTATGACCTTATACGCCGGACTTTCTCGAAGGAACAAGTGGATCCAACAGAAGTTCAGAAGCGGGCACAGGAGAAGCCTGAGATCGAGGAAATCTCACACACACACACATATATATATATATATATGGGTTATCTAGATAAAATACGACCCGTATTGAAACAGTCCCTGCCGATTCTCGTGAATGACTTTGTATTGACTTGCAAATGAGGTATGCAGACTCGTCGGAGTTTTGAAGAGAGTTTGAACTGCATCTAATCTGATAACGAGAAACGAAACATCTGGCATGTGATAGGCCAATAGCTGTCCTTTGGGAGGCCGGGGTAGGTACATAGCCCATAAAATTCAAACTCGTCCCGGCTCAGGTTTCATCTTCCCAAACCCCGGGCGAATTTTTCAATTACACGTCAAAATGGCTTCAAAGCAGTACACTAAAGAGGAAGTCGCGAAGCATAACAAGCAAGGCGACTTGGTATGTCCGACCTCGAATATATTCCCTTTACATTCATCGGTGACGAGGCTGCTGTGCACAGTGGATCATCATTGACTCCAAAATCTATGACTTGTCCAAGTTTGCTGTGATGCATCCTGGAGGCCTTTCCGTTCTGACGGACGAACAAGTCGGTATGTAAATGGAATCTGAGTGCAAATTAACGATGACTTCATTTGAACTGAAAATAGCCGGCCAGGATGCCACGGATACCTTCTTCAGCCTTCATCGTTATGAGGTTCTACTCAAGCCACAGTACTCCAGACTCCAAATAGGAACCGTCGTTGGCGAGGAGCAGCAAATTTTCCCCCGTGCTTTGGGTGCATTGAGCAAGGTTCCCTATGCTGAACCTACTTGGCTTACAGAAGGGTACTTCAGCCCTTACTACAAAGATGTATGTTGCATTTTGAGGCACCCCATCCCGTTTCTGAAGGCGTCCTAGCACCACCGGAGATTCCAAGCCGAGTTCAGGAAGTTCGTGGAGACGGTCATCTTGCCCGACGCGCAGGCTCGTGAAGAAGACGGGAAGCGGCCTTCGCAGAGTGTATTCGACGAGATGGCAAAGCTCGGCTTGATTGCTATGCGACTTGGACCCGGCAAGCATTTGCAGGGACGCGTTCTAATGAACGGACTGGTCAAGGCGGAGGAAGTACGTTTGACGGTGGTTCTTAGACTTACGCATTCAATAACACTTTCAACAGTTCGATTATTTCTATGAGCTTATAATGGCTCAAGAAGTTGCAAGAATCAATGCTCGTGGTTACTTTGATGGTTCAGGTGGAGGAACTTACATCGGTGAGGAGATTCTCCCCACTTACGGTCGGCCATCTTGTGTTGACGAAGTACACGGTAATTAGGACTACCCCCGGTCATGAACTTTGGAAAGCCTGCTATTCGCGACAAAGTTATGGAGGAAGTTTTCTCTGGAAAGAAATTTATTTGCTTGGCGATTTCTGAGGCCTTCGCCGGAAGTGATGTCGCCGGCCTCAAGTGCTTTGCAAAGAGGGTCAAGGATGGCGGACGAGATGGTTGGGTCGTGACTGGAACGTAAGTCATTGCTTCAATTCCAATATACATCGGACGCTACTCACTACGTATTCCACCAACAGTAAGGTATGTTCGATCAAAGTCAATCTTACATACATGGGCCGACCACAACGTTTAGAAATGGATCACTAATGCTACCTTCGCCGATTACTTTACGGTTGGGTGTCGTAATGACCAGGGCGGAATGGTTGTGCTTCTCATCGAACGACAGGAAGGCGTGGAGACCAAGCCTATAAAGACGTCCTACTCTACAACGGCAGGCACTGGATTTATCACTTTCGACGATGTTTTCGTGCCCTATCAGAACACTCTTGGTCCTGACAATGGCGGCCTTCAAGTTATCCTGAGCAATTTCAACCACGAACGGTAAACAATCATTCGTCTTCACGTTCTTGCCACGCTAAAGTCAACTCTAACTTCGGTTTAGATGGGGCATGGCGTGTGGAAGTGTTGGCGCTCAGCGGCTCGTTGTTGAAGAGTGCCTCAAGTAAGAGCTGCTTTACATTTACATGCAACTCGTTCTTTATTAACGGTCTCCCTTCAGGTGGGCGACTCAGCGTCAGGTGTTTGGAAAACCTCTTACTTCTCAGGCTGTCATTCGCTCTAAGCTGGCTGCCATGATTGCCCGCGTCGAAAGTGCACAGAATTGGGTTGAGAATGTTACGTACCAAATGACGAACATGAATTACAAGCAGCAAGCCGCTCTTTTGGCCGGGTAAAGAAAGGTTCGATGACTGAATTGTCCGTGCTTAATTGGGTTTCTACAGGCAGATAGCGTTTGTGAAGAAACACTGTACAGAGACTGCTCAAGAGACGGCGAAAGATGCTGTTCAGGTGCGTATTAGTTTTTTTAAAAAAAAGGCGACGAAGATACTCATCTTCTCGATAGATATTCGGTGGACGTGGTATTACCAAGACAGGTGCGTCATCCATGCTTTGGACCCTACCCATTATTTGACGAGGCTGCCTCTAGGCATGGGCCGTTATATCGAACATGTAAGTGAACCCAAGAACACAAATCTTCTCGGTGACACTGAATAATGAATAATAATTGACTTTATCTATTCCTTAGTACCATCGGACTGTTCCTTTCGACGCGTAAGTCTGTGTGCATTCCTCTGTACAAACCTTTTGCTCATTCTTTCTACCACAGCATTCTGGGAGGAGGTTTGTTCGCTTAATCGTCATATTGAATTGTGATCCAATGGCTCATATCTTTGTAGCGGAAGATGTTCTCGGAGACCTTGGTGTGCGACAGGCACTCAGAAAGATGCCAAAGAATGCCCGTCTCTGAAGCATGCACAGGTTTGGAACTTCTTACTGCATAGTAGTGTAACTACCATAGGAATATCGATTAATGTAGCTCCAATCGTTTTCATTCTTAATTGGGTTTCAACTTTGGCATCTCTCTCCATGCCCTTCAGAATCGTTCATATGTATGTATGCACACGTCGAATGTGACTAAATCGGTGTCAAGTCAAATGATTCCTGCCCTGGATCTCTCTTTCTCCATCAGGGATTGATTGAAAGGTTCATGACTGGCTGATCATCCACAAATGCCTTTCGGATAACTTGTCACTGGTTCCTCACTACGATAGTACTCAATGACTCTGAGTATTTACACCAAGGAGACTGTTGCTCAGGTATTTGAACTCCGAACTTTCTTCCCAAACATTCATCATTCCTTGACCACTTCCCTAGCACAACAAGCCAGAGGACTTAGTGGGCCAACCGTTTTTGTATAGAAAGCTTAGCATTTTCTGACGCAGAATCTCTGCAAAAGTGGCTGACTGTGGATGGTTTCGTTTACGACCTCACCAAATTTCTGCCCTTGCATCCAGGTGGACGTTCAGTGCTTCTCGACGATGAAGTTGGTGCGTCTAGTAATCTCTCTCGGAGACTAATTTATTCACCGGTCAACAGCTGGCAAAGACGTAACTGAAATATTCTATAGCCTTCACCGTTCCGAAGTCCTTCAAAAACCACAATATACTCGCCTCAAGATTGGACGCGTTGAACGCGACGAGGAACAGGGCACTGCTAGTGTGATACCTGCTGGACTGTTGAGTGGAGTTCCGTATGCCGAACCTACATGGTTGACCCTTGGATATCACTCTCCGTATTATAAAGATGTATGCCTCTTCATCAGTTTATCTCCCATCAAATGTGCTCATTAGGTATAGCATCATCACCAATTTCAAGTTTCCATGAGGAAATTTGTTGAGGCGGTGGTCTTTCCCGATGCTCAGGCTCGCGAAGCAGATGGGAAACCCCCGTCGAAGCATGTGTTTGCAGAGATGGCGCGGTTGAATATCATTGCGATGCGATTGGGTCCTGGGAAGCATTTGGAAGGCCGGGTCCTGATGGATGGGGTTGTAAAGCCTGAGGAAGTGAGTTGCCTGTGATAGCCTAGATTATTTCAGCTGATAACGGTATCTACAGTTTGATTGCTTTCACGAATTAATAATCGCTCAAGAGCTAGGTCGCATACATGCTCGAGGATATAGTGATGGGCTGGGAGGAGGAACGTGCATAGGTGAGCAACCTTCTTGTCGGACTACTTCCTATGTACAAACCGTTGTCTAGGGCTACCTCCAGTATTGAATTTTGCAAAGCCAGCGTTGAGGGATAAGATCGCCCCGGAGGTTCTGAATGGCCAAAAGTTTATTTGTCTCGCGGTTACCGAAGCCTTTGCAGGAAGCGATGTTGCTGGCCTTCGATGTTGTGCCAAACGGGTCAATAATGAATGGATCGTAAATGGAACGTAAGATATTTATTTGCGCTGTGAATACATAGAGGTTGACTGAAATTCCCTTACAGGAAGGTCTGTTGTATTGCAGAAGTTTTGTTCGCGATTATCAACTGAAAGCCCTCACAGAAGTGGATCACCAATGGCCTTTTTGCAGAATATTTCACTGTCGCATGCAGGACAGAGGGTGGTAGTATCACCGTCATAGTTGTTCCTCGTGGGAAGGGTGTTGAAACCAAACCCATATCAACGTCCTACTCGATCGCAGCAGGAACGGCGTATGTTACCTTTGACAATGTGCACGTCCCGCTTGAAAATACTTTGGGAATCGAGGGGAATGGTTTACAAGTCATTCTGAGCAACTTTAATCACGAACGGTGTGTTTTTTTTCACTTGCTCGCCGCCACGTGACCTCGTTAATTGTTTTACATAAACAGATGGGGTATGACGTGTGGTGCCGTATCTGCTCAAAGGACGATTCTTGAGGAATGTTTGAAGTATGAGTTCCTTTACTCGTGTATAATGCTTTATTTTTTGATCTGTTTTTCTAGGTGGTGTACGCAACGAGAGGTTTTTGGAAAACCCTTGATCTCCCAGGCTGTTGTACGGTCAAAGCTTGCCGCAATAATCGCCCGTGTCGAAAGCTCCCAGAACTGGCTTGAGACGATCACTTATCAAATGAGGCACATGAACTACCACCAGCAGGCGACCTACCTGGCAGGGTGAGGGATTAGTTGCTCCGATCAATCTTCGGCCTTTCGCCTGACACAACCTCTTTGCAGCCAAATCGCCTTTTTGAAGATGTTTACGACGAGAGGCGTTCAAGATACTGCTAGGGATGCTGTTCAGGTTGGTTTGATTTTTGCTCGTATGCCTTAACAGTAATTGAGAGCCTGCCAGATATTTGGCGGACGTGGAATTACTTGCACCGGCATGGGCAAGTTCATTGAGCATGTAAGACCCTCCTTGTGCGTCCGCCTTCATTTCTGAACTTGTAGTATTCAGTATCATCGAACGTTACTTATCGATGCCGTTGGAGGGGGAGGTTTGTGCATTTGTTTCATTCTTTTAATAAATCTCTAAGTTTGATCGATGTTCAGCGGAAGATGTATTGGGTGACCTAGGAGTTCGTCAAGCACTGCGAACGATGCCAAGGAATACTCGCCTGTAAAGTTTTTTTTAACAGTCTCTGTACTAGTAGTATGTACTCACCGAAGTTTGTCTATTTTTGGCTGTGAGCG
This sequence comes from Tephrocybe sp. NHM501043, assembly GCA_018855915.1. Taxonomy (NCBI): domain Eukaryota; kingdom Fungi; phylum Basidiomycota; class Agaricomycetes; order Agaricales; family Lyophyllaceae; genus Tephrocybe; species Tephrocybe sp. NHM501043. Next base: position 64,728 of record JABCKO010000010.1, read on the forward strand.
GGGTTCGGGTTGAGTATATCAAAGATGTCAACTCTGGTCCCACTCAGTGTTTGACCAACGCCCCTTAGTACATATGATCCCCAAGACACCACCTTCTGCGGCATCGCTATTGAAGAAGCCATCATTGTCATTTCATTACCCGGTGTCTCTTCGTTAAGTACCTCGTGCATACTACGAGACTACCCACAACCGACTACGTGAACAATGACCCTCAAAGAGTTAACGAAGGAGGAGGTTGGAAAAGTATGTCCAGGTGTTATATGACGTGTTATAACTAAATTAAGACAAATCTCGCAAGCATGTTAGGGAGGGCGACCTTGTATGTTTCCATGTCATCCTTTGACGCGTATGCAATCTGATAATACTCCCAGTGGATCATAGTCGACTCCAAAGTCTACGACTTGTCACAGTTCGCATCAATGCATCCGGGTGGTCTCTCGGTTCTTCTGGAGAGTGATATTGGTAGGGGCATTCAACTGATGACCGAAGCTGTCACATTGAACACGTTGTAGCTGGCCAAGATGCGACTGAAACCTTCTTCAGCCTTCATAGATATGAGGTGTTGCAACGGCCGCAATTTGCACGCCTTCAGATAGGCACCGTCTTGGGAGAGAAACAGGTTATCTTTCCTCGTGGCCCTGGAGCCCTGAGCAAAGTGCCATATGCTGAACCGACTTGGTTGACAGAGGGGTACCACAGCCCGTACTACAAAGACGTGAGCAGTATCTTTGACCCCAGTTTTCTGATGTTGAAGCTGCTTTGAAGCATCATCGAGCTTTCCAGAAGACGTTAAGGACATTCGTAGACGAAACGCTATTTCCCGATGCACAAGTTCTGCAGGAGAAAGGAAAGATGCCGGGTAAACTGGTCTTTGAGGCGTTTGCGAAAATGAACATCCATGCCATGCGACTCGGGCCAGGCGCTCATTTGAAGGGTCGAACACTCATGAACGGAACCGTACATCCGGAGGAGGTATGAAACCTGCTCGCCCATTTTATACAACACCTGATGTTCGCCTAGTTTGATTACTTCCATGAACTTATCATGAGCCAGGAGATGTCGCGTATCCATGCACGAGGCTACCATGATGGAGCAGGTGGTGGCAATATGATCGGTCTTCCTGCCATCAAGAACTTCGCCCGCCCAGCACTACGGGACAGGATCCTACCAGAGGTTCTAGATGGGAAGAAACTCGTCTGTTTGGCTATTAGTGAGGCATTTGCGGGTAGTGATGTTGCAGGCACGAGAACATTCGCGAAAAAGTCGGCGGATGGAACATACTATACTGTGACTGGTAAGAATATCTTGCATTTAAATTCTCAATGGTAGGACCTAGCTTCCGACAGGTACAAAGGTATGTGCGTTACATTTGCATTACCGGTTTTTTAAGATTGACAACTGAGCGTAGAAATGGATCACGAACGGCCATTTTGCTGACTACTTCGTGACTGGTTGTCGAACGGAGAAAGGCATGATTGTCCTCCTAATTGAACGCGGTGATGGTGTGGAGACGAAGCATATCAATACGACCTACGGACCTGCCTCTGGGACCGCCTTCGTGACGTTCGACCAAGTCAAAGTGCCAGTTGAAAACACGTTGGGTCCAGATAATGGAGAAGGCTTGGTTGTCATTTTGAGTAACTTTAATCATGAGCGGTAAGAATCACTCTGACCACATTGCGGCCTATTCTCATTTCTGTCTCCTAGCTGGGCCATGTCCTGCAGTAGCTTGGGCGCTCAGCGTCTCGTTGTCGAGGAATGTCTGAAGTAAGAGTTTATCTCGAAACAGTGTAAAGTCTGCTGACCTGCTTGTAGATGGACCACACAGCGCAAGGTGTTTGGGAAGCCTTTGAACTCCCAAGCAGTCATACGGTCGAAACTCGCTGCGATGATTGCCCGTGTCGAGAGTGCTCAAGCATGGTTGGAGAACGTCACATACCAGATGTGTCAAATGAACTACAAGCAGCAGTCCGCTCTCTTGGCTGGGTAAGTAAATAGCTGTGGCGCTTGGTCAGATATTGATTGAGCCTCGTTCAGTCAGATTGCATTTTTGAAAAAGTATTGTACAGAAACGGCTCAGCTCACAGCTAAAGACGCAGTACAGGTCAGTTGATAGCCTTTTAACTGAACTTCTCATGAGAGTAGCCCTTCCAGATATTTGGTGGGCGCGGGATCACAAAGACAGGTACGCAGACAACCCTCCTTCTGAGATTTTGGCTTCAATTATGATGGACGTAGGGATGGGACGGTTCATCGAACATGTGGGTTACGGTCCGTATGTCTGTCAAAGCTTCAAACTGACATGGATGAAAGTATCACACCAATATCGCATTCGATGCGTGAGTCTTTGAGAATATGTGGCTTCCCGTTGCTGACGCCTGTGATAATTCTCGGTAGCATTTTGGGAGGAAGTAAGTCCGATCCCGATATTATCATAAACCTGCCTGATCCTGTGTGGATTAGCGGAGGATGTGCTTGGAGACCTTGGTGTACGGCAAGCTCTGAAACAAATGCCAAGGAATGCGCGCCTTTAGATGCTTTTTAAAGTCTTGTCTCGTTTATGTCGGAAGTATATACATAGATTAAATATACGTCGACTAGGCCGTCCTTGATATCCTTGAAACCCTTTTCCCATCTGTAGTTTCTCATATATGCCTTCTTTGCCTTTATCGAGGGGTGCTCAGCTACCCTAGATTACTTACATTCATTTCATGTCAGGGCATTTTTGATGGACCGATCGATATTCAAATGTTCCATTTGTGACGCGTGAAAATCACATGTGAGACCACAATGATATCTAGCTTGTAAAGTCGGTGTCTCTCTAGCAAGCTAACTCCTCTACAATCCACTGTACTCTCAGCGATTAGCAATGACAACTCAGGAATTGAAGACATACTCTCGCGACGAGGTTGTAAAGGTATGACTTTCGGCACCTCAACATGGACATGCAACCAACAGCCTCTAAAGCACAATAAAGATGGAGATCTTGTATGTGGACGAAAGAGGAGTTACAGCTGCAAATTTACTTAAGTCTTTTACAGTGGATAATCATCGACGCTAAGGTGTACGATGTGTCCAGATTCAAGGATCTGCACCCAGGTGGAGCTTCAGTCTTTTTGGACGAAGATATATGTTCGCCGCATTCTCCTTTTCTTCAACATTATGCTAACCTATACCATACCCGTTCACAGCCGGTCAGGACGCAACTGAAGCCTTCTATGGACTCCACAGACACGAAATCATTACAAAGCCTCAGTATGCTCGACTCCAGATAGGCGTAGTCGAGGGAGAGAAGAGCGTCATCCACAGCCGCATTGGAGGAGAGATCAGTAAGGTTCCGTATGCGGAACCCAGCTGGTTGTCAGATGGTTACTATAGCCCTTACTATACCGAGGTTCGGATGGTGGTTTCATTTCGTCGCTTGGCGTGGTCTAATGGTGTTTCCCTACAGAACCATAGAAGGTTCGAGAAGGCTATCAGGGCATTTGTAGATGAAGTAGTTTCTCCCGATGCCATCGTGAGTTGATTTGGATGGCCAGGCAGAAGATGACTGAGGGCTCACGTTCTTCCAGGCTAGAGAAGCAGATGGCAAACCGCCGAGTAAGAGTGTTATCGAAGCTATGGAGTAAGTGACCCTCCGTGTGTGACTGGTGAAACCCTCATTTCGCCTCCAGCAAATTAGGCATCCACGCCATGCGCATGGGCCCAGGCAAACATTTGAAGGGTGCGTTGAACGTATACTCCCACACAATCCTTCTTGCCTCCCTGATTTTCCTATCGCAGGACTAAAGCTGATGGACGGTCTGGTCACGCCCGAACAGGTCATTGCATTTTCCCGATTGATAATAAGTACCTACCATGATAACTCCAACCTCTAGTTTGATTACTTCCATGAGGTACACGAAGTCCCGTACCTGTTCCTCAGGATCTGACGTCATATATAAGCTCATCATCACACAAGAGTTCGCCCGTTGTGGTCAGCGTGGCTACGGTGATGGTATGCTCCCCTTTTCGAGATGGATATGCCTCTGAGTTCTTCCCAGGTCTTATGAGTGGATCTGTCATTGGTCTGCCGCCAGTCTTAAACTTCGGAAGCGAAGAAATCAAGGCAAAAGTTGTCCCCGATGTTTTGTCGGGCCGCAAACTTATATGCCTTGCTATATCTGAGGCGTTCGCGGGAAGCGACGTCACTGGCCTTCGAACATCGGCGGTGAAGACCGAGGATGGCAAATATTGGATTATCAATGGAACGTCAGTAACGATTTCTATCATCGGATTCCCTTTCTACTTCTATCGCTTTTTTGTTGGGATACGAGAATAGTATTTTAACAACGGCTACATCCCTTTAAGGGCCTCTTTGACCTTAAAATTTCTTCTTTTCTGACTCAAAATTTATCCAGCAAGAAATGGATAACGAATGGAACGTGAGTCACCCGCTGCCATATCCCTTGTTCATCATGCTGACAAGCTCTCTAGTTTTGCACATTAGTATGTGGCATTAAATTATTTACAATGGTTTTGCTCATCGTAGGTGATTAGCTTTACTGTTGGTTGTAAGACCGAGGTTCGCTCTTCTTTTACATAAATCCTCGTTCGCTCGATCATGAAATCCTGTCCTGTCAGGATGGTTTCACCGTTATCCTTGTCGAGCGCGGAGAAGGTCTCGAGACGAAGGCCATCAAAACGAGCTACGTATGTTGCATGCCCTCAAAATAACGTCAAGTGACTAATCCAATATCGTTTATGCAAGTCTTCAGCCGCAGGAACATCTTTTGTCACCTTCGACAACGTGAAGGTCCCAGTCGAGAACACTCTAGGCCCAGAAGGAAGTGGTATTTTCGTCATGCTGAGGTATGAATATAACCATGCTTTGGCGGTGTGATATATTGATAGTCGTTTAGCAACTTCAACCACGAACGATGGGTCATGTGCTGCTCTTCCGCTCGATCCCAACGTTTGATTGTTGAAGAATGCCTCCTGTAGGTTGGTCGATTACAATCTCACGCTCGTGTTTCTCACATCATTTTAAAGATGGGTGAATCAACGCAAGGCGTTCGGGAAACCGCTCCACTCCCAGGCCGTGATTCGAAGCAAGCTAGCTGCCATGATTGCACGGGTCGAGAGCGTGCAGAACTGGCTCGAAAACATAACGCACCAAATGAACAATATGGTGAGTCATCCCCACTTTCGGTGCCTTCCTGCCTCAGTGAATGCCTTCTCTTTCTAGACTTATAAACAACAGGCTGCAAAGCTTGCCGGGTACGTCACATCGCTTGCCCTATATTAGTGGCACGCGCCGATACTTCCTTTCAGCCCGATTGGTCTGCTTAAAATGCACGCCACACGAAGTGCCCAGGAAACCGCCACTGACGCTGTCCAGGTAAGAAGTCTGGAACATTCTGATACTTTGCATACATCATTGACATCAGCATAGATATTTGGTGGGCGTGGCATAACTAAGACAGGTATGTGAGATCCTTCCTTCGTGGGTATGTGTCTTCTCAACATTGTCTTGGCAGGAATGGGTCAATATATAGAACATGTCCGTGTCCTCGACAACCCATGTGATGCCGTGCACTGAATTTTTATCTTTCACAGTATCACCGTACTGTTCCTTTCGATGCGTAAGTCCGCCGAGATCATACTGATTCTGATTTAGCACTCACTTTTTTTAAACCTTTTGTAGGATTTTGGGAGGAGGTAGCTGCCTAATGCCATCCTCTCCGGATATAACTATTAACTATTTGTCTTTTCTCCAACAGCTGAGGACGTGTTGGGTGACCTTGGCGTGCGTCAAGCAATTCGGAGCATGCCCAAGAATGCCAGGTTGTGAAGCGACGCTAAACATACTGCCTCTACGAGTATCTGTGTATTATGACACATATATCCCCCCACCTTCGCCGTAGATTGTACACATATCCATCCTATATACATTAACAGCTTTCTTGACCTTATTCAACGTTCACCCCAAGAGGTTTTCGGTCTAACGCTAGCGTTTATGCCCGTCGCGGTAGCTACATACCCAGGGCCCATGGGCTTCCATCCAAACCACTTCATGACGACATTCTTTGCAAATATTTCTCCGAATCCAAGCATAACTCCATTTACGAAGGGCAACACCATGTTGATAGCCAGCGAAGAGAAAAGGGCTTTCACACGGGTTCGTGTAGTTAGTGTGGAGTCGAAGACGGCAAGGGTCGCGGAAAGAGGAGCCGCAGGGGTTGGTGCGGGGTGCCGGTGCGAAGGCGAGGGGGTGTCCATACGTTCTGGGTATTCGAAAGAAGGGTAGGACGAAGTCACAGATGCCTGGATATCTTCCCATTTCTGAGATCCGTCTTTGGTGTCCGCCTGTGAATGTGGACGAGGCACTTCACTTTCTATGTGAGCCGCGGGTGCCGCAGCCTTGTTTCACAAAAAGTCAGTCATCTGGCTCAGTTTGGACAACAGTGTGACACGGACCTTTGCGTGTGCTGTAGTTTGGGGATCTGTGGCTGCTGGCGTCGTTTCACTACTGTTCTGTGTAACGTTCTCCCAGCCTGCTTCTTGACCCTGTTCTGTTGCCTCAGGCTCAGCCTCGTCGGGGATACCGAGGGTTTTGCGGCGTTCTGCCTCCTTTTTCTCGGCCGCACGGATAGCTTCCCAACGTTCACGCTCCTTCTCAGCCTTTTCACGGGCCTCTGAAGACTGCTCGCGCCAGGCTTCAATTTGAGCCTCGTATTCAAGCTTCCATGAATCGTCTGAGGAGCCTGAAGATATCGAATTCTCGATGAGAGGTTCCTTTACTTCCGCCACCGTTTCATTCGACAATGATGGAGCCTCTGCTTTCACAGAAGGGGCTACAACAGCCTGAAGGGCAGGAGGTGTAAAGGCCTGTTCAAGGACGGACTGCAATGAAGTCAATAAAAGTTTATCAATCAGTCCACTTGAGTGTAATACATGCCTGTAAAATATCCTCAGGCACGTTACTTGTTGGTGAGGCCATCGAAATTTTTGAGCTCTGCTGTTGCCGTCGACTTGCTCGATGGCGTCCGTGGAGGGGGTTGCGTGATTTTTGATGCATGTAACGTGATTTTTTACGGCGAATACAATGGTTGCCGATTTATCCTTTCAAGGTGACTACATTACCAAACAAAGACCGAACCTTTTCAAGTTGACTCGGATATTCTCATTTTCTGCAGCTTCATGTATTTATCGTTTCTAGAACGTCTCTTCACACTTGAATATCTCTAGAATCTATGGTTTCTGCGCCCCAACTCGCATAAACAACTGCTTATTCGGTTAGATATAAGCACTTTTTATGATTTTGAAAAGGTGCAGGTTTGCAGTATGTAATATACACTGTCCGTGCTACTCATGTCAAGCCACCGACTACCCTCAATTGCGTGCGCAATTTCGGCTACACACCCACTGGTATAACTTCATTCTCAAGAAATCTGGTTTATCTGGCTCCAGAGTGAGAGCAAGCCCTTCGAGTTCGTACTTGCCTCATCGCTTCTAGATATCAGCCTAATGCCTTGAGCTGGGCCCAACTTTGCTACGCTCAATTTTCTTTTCGCAGTTCACCCATGACTCAGGCTACTCATATCACAATATGCTTTCTGGGCTGCTGATGCCCACTGCGGTGCTAAGTTGGGGATGGTACTTATTTCTTGTGATCATTTATTCTCTCGTCTGATTGTGGCTACTCCTTTTCGGCGAGAAGGCCCGCCAGCTGCCGACAATTATGGCCCTGATGACACTAGGAATGTCCCTCAATGGTGTATGATGGGGTGGGCCCTGACAGTACAAGAGTCATGCCAGCCCTTGTTAATGGGGCCTACTGATGGGAGACGATGCAGGTGATCAGATCCTTGACAGTCATTGTCCGTTAACCAGAGCCCATGACGAGGATGCCTGCTCCTTCGCTGTCAACATTTCGACAAACTTCATCGCTGGGTTGAATGTATATGAATCACAAGAGCCCCACTCGCCTTCTGACCTCATCTCAGGGATGTATCCTCATCATCGTTTGTTTCATTTCGGTTTCAATTTGAGCAATTTTCAAAGAGCTTATGCATGACGTTCGTGCCAGGTTCTGGACGCCATCGACATCGATACACGGTAGTCAGAAGCCCCATGCGACTCCGTTTCCCTCTGATGGCATTAAATGCGGCCCCTCATCGGAGAGGCAGCCTTACAGCAAGTGGCCATCCATCGCCATCACCGTATTAACGACATGTCACCGAATTGCCACGGCCTTCCCAAATATTGCTTTGCCATCGCCTTGATGCCCGTTCTCTTCTGAATCAGCTCCACCGTTTCTCTGTCTCTCTGAATATTAACTCTTAACCTCACATCTCTCAGTAACGCTGCTCCTCACGTCTCAAATTCGCACCACGACTTCGGAGGTAAGGGTTTGACTCTAGTGCCTTCGTTCTCCGAAAGTCAATTCCGCACCGAGGTTATCCCTTGTTTCTGTTCCGTAACTTCCGTTTGTGAGATGCTGTGGGGCTCATGGATGAACCAGCTGCCCACGTTGTCCCTGATCATCTGCGATTCTGATAACAGGGAGTGGCACCAAACCTGACCTGCCGATTACACAAGATGTAAGCATATGATGAAAGGTGAGGTTTTTTCACTTTTGTGTTTTTTAAGCAGTTGCCTGCAGTTGCGCGTTTTATTTTGAATTTTGTCAGTTTTACTATCTCTCCAACAACGGTTATTATTTAATATGTCCGTTGATTTGCCCCTGTTGACGTCATTTACAAGGAGATCCGATCCAACTCATTGCCTCATGTATGTCGAATTCACCCCTTAGCATTAGTTATTGGTGAAATACAATTCCATGAAGAATCAGAAATCGCTTGCCTAGACTCTTCGCAGCGCCTGACCTTCCTTAACGAGGATAGGTGTAGAACCGTTCCATGATTTGCGTTCATCACTGATGTTGGGTAGGATGAGAGCGATCATCCTATTGTATGGGATTACAACTTGCTGAGAATGCACACAGCAGCTTATCAGTCTTTTAACCTCTGCATTGCATCGCGATCTCGTTGTATACCACCCATCTGACCATCTGAGGCCTACCTGCACCTGATCCCTGGGCTGTGTTTAAAAAAAGTAATTTCCCGTGGAGGTCGCTACATTGCATTGCCCTTCAAATCTACTCTTTCATCTTGGCACCAGTTGCCTCCGGGCCGTAAGATGGAGTACACCTATTTGCGACTGGAGAAGAAGCCAATCCTTGGGTCTAACGCCGCGTGACCGTTGAGGACACTCAGAGATGTCGAGAACTTTCGGCATCCGGTTAAACGATCTGTAAATGACGGAATCTTCGTGACGCTCATACGGAAACGCCCAGGGCAGTTCGCGCGAAGTGATCTGGGTTGCGTTGCCTATATCAATCCAGTGCCGCGGACACCTTGTCGCGTGACCCCTGCCTCCCTTGTGTCGGTCTCCCTCCGTCGCTTGTATAAATGGTGAACCGATATGACTATTCTTGTCCACGTTCCCCCTTTCCCGTCTTGTTGGTTGCTCTACCTCCTATCCGCAGATACGCTTTGCAAAAGCGTACTTCGATCGATCGTCGATATCCATATATGTGTAGCCAAGAAGTGTGAATATCCTTCTTCTGTTTTTGTTTTACTACGCGTTCCTGACTGTCATTTGTACAGATTTGGTGATTACTACAGACCTTGTGGCGTAAGCTAGACATGTTTTTCCGTTCCTTGACGCTCTGCTCACATATCGTTGGAATTGCGAAGCATTTTATCAGAGCCTATTATTCTGGAGTAACAAGCGATTGTGGCTCACAATATTGCAAGAACAGTGCGGCGCATATACACCAGGCACCCAATTGTCGGTGTCCAGCTGTGAGGTCTCTTGGTTTTTGACCTTCGCCTCCCATTGACTTTGATTTTCGCAGACATGGACTGACGATCGGCGCATCCAGAGCATGTTCCACCAGATGTGCGATCCTTGCAAGACAGCAGCATTTGACCGCCTTACTGGACGGCGATGATATACGATCATATTGGACTCCTCCCAGCACATTCTATCGCATTGTATTACTATACCTCATGCAAGGCCATGCCATTTAGTGAGCTCCGACTCACACGTTCCCGCCTTCTGTAATTTATATGTACGCCGTCCACAAAAACATTTCCGCCTCATGTTCTCTCGGCGGGATGCCCTTGATTTCGTATTTACGTCGTTGTCTCACTTGCAATGTCATGCTGTCTATACCTGCTTCCGCTTAGCACCTCTCAGCACCCGGTCTCCTTGTGTTGATTAAAGCACACATATTGCCATTCATACACGGCCATGATCCGGAGAGGCGAGCACGAACCATGCGGACGACGGGATAATAATTGGTAGCCCTCCCTCGCTTTGCAGAAATTGACCACAGGCCCGCCTTGTGCCACACGGCACAAGTGTGGTTGTCAAGTAAACGTTTTATGTATCATTTGAAAGTTTGCAGGTCGTCTGCTAAAACCGTTTACCCCCACGTTTGATGGGTTGCCTTGTACCGCGTTTGATACCGCCAGGCCCACCAGGCCCGCCTACGCCTTTAGTTTGTGCCACGCGAGGCTTACTTTCTTCATCGCTGTCGTCATCAGTTGATGAGGCTGTGGGAGGCTTTTTGAGTTTTTTGGCAGGTCTGGCAGGCGAGTAGTCAGAGTCAGGCTCGTCTTTGGTAGACGCAGGGCGTTGAGGAGACGATCGAACAACAGAGGTCGAGCGACTAAGAGGTTTGGATTCTGATGTTCTAGGAGGGGGCTGAGACCCTTTCGGAATGTCTTCATTCATGCTGTTGTCCTCTGTCTCAGATTCTTCAGTGGCTGAATTGTCATCACCAGGAACTGGTGGCTTTAGTGAGCCTCCACTCTCCACGTGTGACAGTTTTACGCCCTGGGACGTGTCCTTTAGAGGTTAATGAGCCTGTGCAACTGAATTGACTGTGGGATCGTAACTTACCTCTATTTGTGGGGCAACACTGACTGGGCGCGCATCAATCGGAGCCTCCGGGCGCGTGGGTTGAGCAACATCCAGACCAGGCTTTTCTGCGGTGGACACAACAGGCGCTGAAGATGCAAAAGATGAAAAGGGAACGGTCAGATTTCACTCGGGGCACCAAGGGTAACTGCCAATACGCACGAAGGTCAGATATAAAATTGAACACGGCAGCCATGCGGCGAAGTGCCGAAGCTGTACGAGGCTTTGATACTGCGTTTTTGATATGGGTGTCGATCGACCGTCGTGCAGTTCGCCCGATCTTGTCAATAGCCTATGGGATGACGAAAGCCTCAGCGCCACGCATGATCGCATTCTCTTCTGGTTCTTCACCTTTTCGATGTCAGCGTCTGACAACTCAGAGACGACTTGTGGAGAAGAGAGCGTCAGATGATTCAAACTAATGAGCGGGAAAATCAGATGCTTCGATATGATCTCAGCGCTGGTTCTATGCCCCAAGAAACAAGTTTCCCATTTCCATTTAAAGGCGTCGTATGTGAGTTCAAAGGCCAAATCCTGGGCTGTCTTAGTACATCGTTATTCATCAAACATGTCTTGCAGCTCACAGAATAGTTTGATTGAACTATTTCGAAAGAAACGTCAGCAATTGCACCTAGGGTGTGGGCCCTGGAGAGCAGTTCAAGCGTCTCAGATCTCCATGAATCTTCATCTTCCGAGGCATATGTATAGTGGGGTACAGACGCGGGATTGCAATCACGCCATCGCCGCGCAAATTGTTGACTTGTTAACACTGATACAAGCCAGTATCAGCGGAATGAATCCGTGTTGTTGGTGAGAACAAAAATACCTTCCACCCAAACTGATTTTGTGTCTGTGAGAAGCACGCAGCACGAAAGGTCGACAGTATTTGAATAAAATTTCTGAACGATATGTTGTGAACTTTATAGCCCAATGGGAGCAAGTGCAGGAACGAACAAAGAGATATGGCGTCGAAGTCTGACTGTCGGATTTGACAAGCCACTCTTTGCTTAATAGAAGTTTAGAATGTTCCTGAGATGACGGGTCAGACAGGCAAGTCTGCATGGTTTTGGAACAGAACGAAGACCTCGGAGAATTGTGCCATGCTGACGTGAGTAAAGGGCGATGAGCTGTATATGGTGGAGCTCCCAGGCGTTCTAAGACGTTGATAGGGTTGGATGGAAGCAGTTGTGGCAAATTCAACGTGTTGGTGGCACAGATGCTAGACTATATAACTTTGATGATGAGAAAGTGGTCTGATTTATCCACGGACCACCACTATCTTCCGAAATTTATGACAAGGGAGATCGATGATATACGTTCCCGGGCGCAATGCCTCAAAGAATTCAGCAGTGAAGATGATGGAAGTGAAGAAACGGGTTCGGTAATTGCCGCATAACGTTCCCACTTGTCAACCCACATGGGCACAGGAAATCTTTTTTAACCTCTGTCAACCTCAGTGCATGACCCCACCTGCCTGACCCATCATATCTGAATGCTGGTATATCGACTAGCTCAAAGTCGCATTCATAAAGCCCAGTGAATGTTTATTAATGTCAGTTTTTTCTGGGTAGTTGCAGAACAATCAAATGGATTCTGAAGAAGGCGAAATCTTCGAGACATGTGTCTCCACTCCTGGGGAAGTCTACGAGCCAGCATATGAATGGCCTGGAGAGTCCTCGGGGACCTCTTTCCCCTTCCCAGACCCTCCGTCGATATCGCGGCGTCCAGCCACAACCCTTCGAACCAATCAGCCGACCTTTCGCCTCATCGTTCTTCGAACTTCCATCCTGTCTTCTGAACACAGGCTCGGCGTTATAGATGGACATTCTGAGATACAATTCGGTCGTGATTTGGTTCCTGCTGGTTCGACGATGCCGAAGATACGCCTGAAGGAAATGGAAGTATCAAAACTCCATGCTACGGCCTACTGGGATGCGAGCAGGCGAGAATGGGGAGTGGTGGACATGGGATCTGTGCATGGAACATTTCTACGGCCGGCTTCTGTGGCTGGAGACGACCGCGGTACTAGGCTTTCATCCCCGAGACAGGCTAGTATTCCAAGGAAATTAAATCACTTGGACCAGTTGACAATAGGTGGAACTACTTTCCTTGTCCACATGCACCAAGACCGTCTTCCATGCGAAGAGTGTCAGACGGATGGAAATCACGAAATACCCCTCCACGCTGTCCCCAAGGGCTCGAAGGTAATTGCAGCCGAACTTCACTCGACTTCGAGGGCGGCGGAAGAAGCAGATTCCTACGCGCCCAAAGAGCCAAAAGATCCCAAAAAAGCATTGACCATGCTCAAAAAATCTCTGCTTACGAGGCACAGCGACTCCAGCCTTCGACCACACTCTACACCTACAGAGCATATGTCTCCCCAATATGTCGACAGGTCTGCGCGCCGAAGAGCTTTGATGCCTGCGACTACTCCTGATGCCCCGGGAGTGTCCACACCTCCCGTGTTGGCAGCAATCCCTCTTCGTGTCAAGTCACCGGTTGTGGAACCGACGTCCCAACCTCCGGTGCCACTACCGCCAAGCAATATCGGTCATCGTCTCCTTATGAAACAAGGATGGGAACCAGGCACTGCACTCGGCTCGCCACTTGAGTCTTACGACGGCCGAGTGGGCCTTGTGGAACCCATTGAGCCAACAGCCAGCCTAGATCGAGGTGGGTTAGGGTTGAAGCGTGCCTCGACAACAAGTCTACCAGCACTAAATGATCATGATTGGAAGGAGAGTGCAAAGCGTCGAAGATGGGAGAGATCTTGATATTTTGGGCAGAGGCTGCCGCTGCCGTGTGCTTCGGGGCGCATTTTTCTCTATCGCGACTAAATAATGTTGAGACTAGAGTTGGATTGATATTGTACGGACCCAGAAATGGGATAGTTGTATTGTAATTCGTAGTGATTGTCCGCGATTGGCAAGTTACGAGTGTGCCGATAGTTGTGAGTACATAATGTATTGGAAATTGCAGGATACCATATACAGCGTGGGAATCTCAGGCATCACGGGGAATCGTCGCGTCGCGTCACCTCAAGGCAAGTGTTTACGCGGTGTTGTGGTCGCGGTCACGTGCATAGTTCAAGAATATGAACCAAAACTCTGTTCTTGTCTTCTTCGTGAGGGCTGACGAGTGGATTCGACTTGCTCTTCAATTTTCTCTCTGCATCTTTCTCTCTTATCCCTTGTGAAGAGCTTCCTTGAATTGCCACATATATTCTCTCTTTCGACTTCAACGACGCAGTCTTCGTCGTCTCAACCATCTTCTAACGGTACATATTCAACCACGTATATATAATGGCAACACATGCCCGCGTACGTCCTGCTGCTCCTATTTCTTATCTCTGAACCATACTCACCCTGACCTCGATATGCAGCTGCCACAGCGCAGGGGACTCGCTCAGCGTATCAAGGCCGACGAGAATGCAACGAGCAGACACCTTCGCCAGGGGTCCAACGTCACAGCTGCCGGTGCAGCACGATTCACGACAAAGGAGAACGTTGTAGGAAAGCCAATTCAACGACAGGCGCTGGGAGAGGTTACTATCGGTGCGGTGAATCGCAAGGTATGCCACTGATCTCCTCATACATTCATCGTGCGGCTGACATTGTGAAACATCAGGACGTTGGTGGCAAGTTAAACAATGGGAAAGAGAAAGAGGAAGTAGGTCTCAAACGCGGACGCTCGGATTCCACCACACTCCCTCAACGTGTCCCCCTCGGTCCTGGTCGCGGACAAGTCGCACCTCCGGTTGCTAACACGGTCAATGCCCGCGTCCATCCTTCCCGTGTTCGTATCCCTGCTATCACCAACAAGCGTATCGCCCGTTTACCGGCACCTGTTGTCGTTGTCAAGGATGTCGAGGATGTTCGGAGCGATGACGCCCAGATCGCGATGGACATTGAAGATGAGATCGCAGCGGCAGAACGAGAAGCACAGGAGGATGAAGACCTTATAGCGCACGAATCCGAGGTGGAGGGCATGATTGGCATGGACGATAGCGATGAGGAAGATGACGCGGCATACATGCCCCCGCCCGCAAAAATGCAACGCATCTGGCCAGAAGTTTCGACCGACCGCAGATTGAGGTATAAGCGCGAGGTGGAAGCCGTCCATGACAAGTTTGAGGATCATGTAGATGTCCTTGATCCATCGATGGTGTCTGAATATGCCGAAGAGATCTTCGAGTATATGAATGACCTGGAGGTTCGTCTCCCATCATTCCTGTGCCTTCTGCGATTGCTGATGTTGTAACACTCCAGGAGGAAATGATGCCCTCCCCGGACTACATGGCTGATCAGACCGAGATAACATGGGCGATGCGGCAAACGCTTGTTGACTGGCTGCTCCAGGTGCATCTTCGTTACCACATGTTGCCCGAGACCCTCTGGATCGCCGTCAATATTGTCGACCGCTTCCTCACCAAACGCGTCGTGTCCCTCGTCAAACTTCAGCTGGTTGGTGTCACCGCCATGTTCATTGCCGCCAAATACGAAGAAATCCTCGCGCCATCTGTGGAAGAGTTTGTTTTCATGACTGAGAACGTCTATCCCCGAGAAGAAATTCTGAAGGGCGAACGGATCATGCTGCAGACGTTGGAATTCAGAGTCTCGCACTACTGCTCACCATACAGCTGGATGCGGAAAATTAGCAAGGCTGATGATTATGATATCCACACACGGACGCTGAGCAAATTCTTGACGGAGGTCACTCTTCTCGATTACCGATTCCTAAGAGTCAAACCCAGCATGGTCGCAGCGGTCGGCATGTATTGTGCGAGGAAAATGCTTGGGGGTGGTTGGGTAAGTTTGATCCTGTCCTTTCTTTTTGTGGCAAATGCCATGAACCATGCGCTTGCCTCATGCCTCAAGTTAAACTTTGGATCATGTGACTGACCTTAGCTTACAGGACGAGGCGTTTGTGTTCTACTCCGACTTCACAGAAGAACAGCTCATCCCTGGCCATGACCTCCTCATTGAGAAGTTGACGGAGCCGAATTTCTCCCGCCAATACGTTTGCAAGAAGTACGCGCACAAAAAGTTTCTCAAGGCATCAGTTTTTGCAATCGACTGGGCGAAATCCCAGATCGCTGGCGTTGAGGGCATGCAGCTCGGGCCATAAATGGCCTTTTGTGTACGTTTCTTCATGCCGTTTTATTTATCGCCATGTACCCAAATACATCCCTCATATCCACATATCTCCCTCATCCATACATTTTCCATTTCTCGATGTGTCCGTTCATATATCTGTTGACTTATTTCTATATTTCCTCCTGTCTTGTTTCGGTTTATCATTTGCAATTGCATTGATATTTATATTATCTTCCCTGACCGTTCAACTCTCCGTTTTTCGTTGCTGTCGTTCCCTCTTGCCTTTCAGGTATCCTCCCCTCACTCCACTTTCCTTCTCTCTCTCCCTCTCTCCCTCTTATGGCTCTCGACTCTGGGATAATGCCTCAAACACTCCAAAGACACTCCTATGTCATGTTCATGTCCTTATGACCCTCACGTCTATGCCCTCCACACACCATCATTTTTCGTTCCATTTTATTTATGTCTCCTCCGTCTCGTCTCGGAATGCCCCCTCTCTTGATGTCTCTATCTCCTTTACATTCTCTTGACCGCTGTCCCTCCCTCGTCCTTATTTTCCTAAAAGCCTGTTTGCCCCATCATTCCGCATGCATCACGTACTGGAGATCCCCTCGTTCGTTTCGTTCTTCCTCCCTTGGTTCACTGTATATAACCGTTACTTTGACCCTCATGTACATGATAATTTGCGCAGGGCGCTAGCAGCCACGTATTTATTCACTCCTCACACCTGACTATTTGATGCGCCTGCTGAGTGCCCAAGGAATTCAAAACCTCCCAATGAGTTTCTTGAGTTCTGCGGTCCGACGGACGAGGAAAGCACGAGACCCGTGTTGCTTATGTCAAAGTAACCGGATTCAGATGTAGGCGTCAATCACATGTATCGGGGGCGAGGTATTTCACCCTGAACTCACTCAGGGCACGACTTCCAGCTCATCAACATACTACCAACAATGTCTAAAACCCTCTCTTTCAAAGGTCATACTGTGGTTGTCACTGGCGCCGGTGGTGGACTCGGCAAGACGTGAGCTCCTTGAAAAACATTCTGGATCAACTCTAACGTCATAACGGAACATAACTCAGATATTCTCTCCTCTTTGCATCACGCGGAGCGAATGTTGTCGTGAACGACTTCAATGCGGCGGCGGCGCAGAAGGTCGTGGATGAGATCGTTAAGGGTGCGTGGTCGTTCGATGCCTGGGGCTTACGTTAATGGTACCGACATAGCTGGAGGAAAGGCCGTTGTGAACACCTCATCCGTCACCGACGGTGCTGCTGTCATTCAGACCGCGCTCGATAGCTTTGGAGGGGTTACGATCCTTGTCAACAATGCTGGTATCCTTCGTGATAAAGGGTGCGGAGGCATATTGCACTGAATGTGTTCGACGCTATAACCTCGGATGTAGATTCAAGAACATGTCAGACAAAGAGTTCGATCAAATCATGGAGGTGCATTTGAAGGGTGCATTTTCGTGCACTAAGGCTGCTTGGCCTCATTTCAGGAAACAGAAGTTTGGTCGGGTCATTAACACTGCGAGTGCAGCTGGGCTTTATGGTGCGTTCTGGCCCCCAGATCAAGCCTGCCTTCTTACTTACGATGCCTAACATTGTCCAGGAAACTTTGGACAGGCCAACTATAGCGCAGCGAAAATGGGTCTTGTCGCCTTCTCAAAAACGCTCGCACGGGAGGGAGCAAAATATGGTATAAAATCGACCGCCATTGCACCAGCATGTATCATATCACGCTCTTTCTATCGCTATTTATAACGTTCCTTTTCAGATTGCTGCGTCTGCGATGACAGAGACGATGATGCCTCCCGAAATGCTCGCCAATTTAAGCGTATGTCTCCTTAAGCACCTCACGTTAAAGTGGCCTAATCATGCTGTCACAGCCGGAATATGTTGCACCTTTCGTCGTCGCTATCTGCCATCCGGATGGCCCAGATGCGTCAGGGAAAGTCTTTGAACTTGGAGCTGGATACATTGCAGAAATCCGCTGGGAGCGTAGCAACGGCACTGTTTTCAAGACCGACTCGAGTTTCACCCCTTCGGCTATCAAGGAAAAATGGTCCGAAATTACTGACTTTACCAACAAGCCCTATTAGTGAGTGTTTGCTCCACGCGAAACATATTCTTGTTGACATGCCTATAGCCCTGTTGATGTGACTGACGTCGATTCGAAGGTTTGATAATATCCAATATCGTCGGAGTCATGTATCGATCCGTTTTTCTCCTTACCAGGGTAAACTTGAACTTGCAGCGACGCTTCCCCCGAACAAGCAATCGTCTCCAGAGGTCCGCTTCGATGGCCAGACTGTGATCATCACAGGTGCAGGTGCGGGTCTTGGACGTGCATATGCTCATATGTATGGGCGGCTGGGTGCCAACGTTGTTGTGAATGATGTTAGCGAAAAGGGTGCGAACACCGTTGTTGACGAGGTCGTCAAAGGTGAGAAAGTAACCTCAATAATATGTCAACGGTTTATTAATATGTGCCATTCCAGCGGGCGGCAAAGCGACCGCTGCGATCTGCTCAGCAGAAGACGGAGAGGCCATTGTCAAGGTTGCGCTGGAGAAATTTGGTGGTGTCCATGTCCTCATCGCGAATGCTGGTATTTTGAGGGACAAGTCATTCATGGCGATGACCGAGCAAGAATGGGATATTGTACTTGCTGTTCATCTTCGTGGCACGTATAAGGTACGTTTCACTCGTTCCTTTTCTTGTGCATAGTCTAATTGGAGGCGCACAAGTGCGCAAAGGCGGTCTGGCCTCATTTCCAGAAGCAGAAGTTCGGCAGGATCGTTACGACTTGCTCACAAGTCGGTATCTGTACGTCCAGAGTCTTTATGGCATTCTTGAGATCTGGCTGATCCTGCTTTCACAGATGGTAACTTTGGTCAAGCTAATTACTCGACTGCGAAAGCCGGTATTACCGGTCTTACACGTACTCTGGCCATTGAGGGCAAGAAGTACAACATCGTTTGTAATGTTATTGCCCCGTCGGCGGGCACGGCAATGACAAGTACTGTCTGGTACATATTTTTTTTTATACTACTGACTGTAGTACATCTAATTGATCATCTCTACAGGCCACAGGAAATGGTCGATGCTTTCAAGCCTGATTACATCGCACCATTGGTCGGGTACCTGAGCAGTGCCGGTGAGCAGCTTCTTCTGTCTTCTTCGTCGGTATATTGATCATGGCGTATAGACAATACCGAGACATCTGGATCCTTGTTCGAGGTTCTCGGTGGCTGGGCCGCCCAGACACGCTGGCAGCGTGCGGGTGGACATGGCTTCCCACACACCAAGCTCTATACTCCCGAAGATGTCATCGCGAAGTGGAGTTTCATCACCAACTTTGGTACGCTACAATCTGGCTCATTTCTGCCTTAATGTCGTTAATGACCTCTATTATAGATGACGGACGAACGATGAACCCTACGACGACTTCAGAAGCTATCCAGCAGGTTTGTGTCAACTTCCTTCCCTCCTTTGACATGTCTCTCAATGATTCAACTTTGCAGCTCATTGAGAACGTTGGCAATAAGGGTGAGAACACCAAGGCGAAGCTCTAGATGTTAGGAGTGTGGCGAGATTCTCGTTTGCATATGATGGAACTGTATAATGATAGGAGTGAATCGATGTAATATGGGCTCTGAAGCATTTGAACTACATATTGATTATTTTCAGTGTGGAGGAAACAGACGCCCCTACCCTGCAAAGACTATCCGAAAAAAACCGGGAATCATAACGGAAAACATTGTCTAATTCTTACCATATCTGAGTGATCATGACCCATATATCCTTCCTTTGTGTATAAGATAGGAGTAAGTATTCGCATCAGTTATGTTTCCCGGCAACTGAAGAGAAGACAAGCAGCATCGTGTTACTACGTCAAAGAAAACAAAGAGGTGGGCGAGGATGCATGGCGGTAGGAGTGAGATGCATGTGCATCATGATAATCAGCAAGATGTATGCGCATTTACATGCACCGAGAGCGAATTAGATTAGCACCAATTGCTCTATGACTATGTTTCATCGCTCTTGGGAAACGGGCTACATGAACCAGTGTCGATGCCTGGATGAACAACACAAAGTCATTTGACCAACCCTTCGTGACTCTCGCGACTCCTAACGGTGCAGTTTTGCGAAAATGTCAAGGGTTTCTACATCTGAACTAGTTCTGTCTCTGCAAGCCAGAGAGAATTGGATGTTGAAAGTGTCCCTCTAGTATGGAAGATGTCCCCAGAACACACGGGTAGATTCAGTCAACCGTAGGCAATGGTCTTGTCCAGGAGAACCGTGGGGGAACCGTCACAGCATCGCGTGTCCCGATTCAACCAGAATGTAACTATGCAGTCGTAATAGAGCAATTGAGGGGAAAGTGCCTGATGAATTGAGAACAGTGTCCGAGTAGTCCTCCAGTTACTTACAATCTTGTAGCGTTTGACCAAATATCCGAAATTCCGAGTTTGATTAGATTGGATGGAATCAGGATTTTCGAGACCAAGTTCAGAAGCATCAAGCACATAGCTGCTCCTGGTAGAGTTAGTCAAGTATGGTTGGCGACGAGAAGACCATGGATGAGATGATGACGGCGATGACAAAGACCACGATGATAACTCTCGAACCGGAGTCCGGACGCATGTGAATTCAAACGCCCTTTCTTGTGGATTTCTATTCTCGAGACCTCACACCGCTATGTATAACCCCTTTGCCGACCCAGAAGACTCCCCGCTCGTCGCTGAGGCCAAAGAGGCGCGCGCCGATCCTGTCGAGTATTCCTACACCGAGGTACACTTGACGTTTATACGGTTCTTAGATGTATGAGAACATTCACAACAGCGCGACGTTATCCTATATAACCTTGGTATCGGTGCGACGGAGAAGGAGCTTCAATGGACATACGAGGGGGACGATGAGTTCGTTGCACTCCCCACGTTCGGTGTTGTACCCCAATTCGCTGCCTCTTCTGGTCTTTCGTTGGACTGGTTGCCGAACTTTAACCCAGTACGCTCTTATTGACCTATGTGAGTGTACGATCTGACTCGCAGTCTCAAGGCGAAGTTATTGCACGGAGAACAATACCTACGCATCAGAGCACCGATTCCGACCAGCGGAGAGCTCGTAAACGAGGCACGGTCCGTCTTCCTCGCTCTCAATGAGATTAAAATGATGTTTATTCAGCGTATGTATATACAGGCTCATGGAAGTTTTGGACAAGGGAAAGGCGGCGGCTGTTACGACGATCGTTGAGACGAAGGACAAGAGGACAGGCCAAATCATCTTTGAGAACCAGTCGACAGTCTTCATACGTGGGGCTGGTGGATTCGGTGGGAAGCGCGCAGGAAATGGTACGTCGTCCATTCATTGTTGTACCATGGGGAGTGTCTTGATAATGTGCTCTTGAATCGTCGCAGACCGTGGGGCGGCTTCTGCTGCGAATGCGCAGCCCAAACGCCGTCCAGATGCGGTCGTGGAGGAGAAGACGACACATTCGCAGGCAGCATTGTACAGGTGGGAGTCCTGGCCTGCTTCTTCCTATACCAACTAATCCACATTTCAGGCTGAGCGGTGATTCCAATCCCCTTCACGTATGCTCTTCTTGTGGCCCTCATGATTAGCAATGTTGCTAACCTGGCGTTCAGATTCTTCCCGAATTTGCTGCTATAGGGGGCTTCGACCAGCCAATCCTGCACGGACTGTGTTCGATGGGTATTGCGGGCAAGCACGTCCTAAAGATGTTTGGGCCGTACTCTGATATCAAAGTGCGTTTTGCGGGTGTCGTTTACCCGGGCGAGACCATCGTCACGGAGATGTGGAAGGAGGGCGGAAAGGTCATCTTTTGTGAGTGCCAGTCGAATGTTTACATGCTGGTGGGTGTTAACATGGCCGGTGTAGCGGCAAAGGTCAAGGAACGAGGAACTACTGTACTGGCCGCGGCTGCGGCGACACTTGTGTCAGAAAGCGCAAAAGCAAAGCTATAGTTATTCTGACTGGGATGTATGAACTTTCAAGGTTCGGTAAAAAAATAGAACGCTGTCAAAAAACATTATTTGGATAACTAGTCCACTTTGAGGATTTGTCTTTCGAGCGCGGTCCGTGGTAGAAAAGCCTCGGAAAACATACAGAGTGCTGGTATAAATCAGGGCGAGGTAGATGATAGTAAAAGTCCGAGAAAGATAATGTTGTTGTCGGCAATGCGCGGAGATCGAAAAGTTGTCCCCAAAGTTGGACGGGACGAAACGGCCAGCAGCGCTTTTTTCTGTAACTCTCCCAACCATGGTTGCTCGCTCCGCCGCCTCCCGCCTCGCCCCTCTCTTCAAACATGCCCGTCCGTCAGTCTCAAGGGCTGCTTTCCGTGCCGCCCGTGGCTACGCAACAGTAGGCAGCGAGCACACAGTGCGTTTTTGTTTGCAATACACCACGAACCTGCTAAATAAAGTATAAAATTGCACAGATGACGGTTCGCGACGCCCTCAACGTGGCCATGGAGGAGGAGATGATTCGCGACGAGAAGGTGTTTATCCTTGGTGAGGAAGTAGCTCGGTACAACGGTGCCTACAAGGTGCGTGCTTTTATGGTCTCCACATGCGTAACCTCTCTTGCGAGGCTCAACTGCATATTCAGGTGACAAAAGGCCTGATGGACAAGTTCGGTGAGAAGCGCGTCGTTGACACGCCTATTACCGAGATGGGCTTTGCTGGTATTGCCGTCGGTGCTGCACTCCAGGGCCTTCGCCCAATGTACGTCTTTGAACATTCCGCTCTCTTCCCATTCTTGGAATTTATCAAAAATCATAGATGCGAGTTCATGACGTTCAACTTTGCGATGCAAGCCATTGACCAGATTGTCAACTCGGCTGGAAAGACATACTACATGTCTGGAGGCAATGTGCCATGTCCAGTCGTTTTCCGTGGACCTAATGGTGCCGCGGCGGGTGTTGGCGCACAACATTCGCAAGACTACGCAGCGTGGTACGGGTCAGTTCCAGGCCTCAAGGTCGTCAGCCCCTGGAGTGCGGAGGACTGCAAAGGCCTACTGAAGGTGTGTCTCCGTGCATTCATTCTACCTCTTCCTTTCTAAATCCTCGTTAGTCAGCCATCCGGGACCCCAACCCTGTTGTCTTCCTCGAAAACGAGATGATGTACGGTGTCTCGTTCCCCATGTCCTCTGAGGCCATGTCCGACAACTTCCTCCTCCCCATCGGCAAGGCCAAAGTCGAGCGTGAAGGCAATGACGTCACAATCGTTGCGCATTCCAAGATGGTCACACACAGCATGGAGGCTGCTGAGGAGCTCGCCAAGGAGGGTATCAAGGCCGAGGTCATCAATCTCCGCTCTATCCGCCCCCTTGACATCGACACCATCATAAAATCAGTTAAAAAGACCAACCGGTGCGTTTACTTGTGGAAAAGGCGCGTCAATATGTTGTTGACGCGTGGATTTACAGATTGGTCATCGTGGAGGGTGGCTTCCCCATGTTCGGTGTTGGTAGCGAGATCTGTGCGCAGATTGTTGAGAGCGAGGCCTTTGACTATCTCGATGCAAGCATTCGTCTGGGTCGTACGAATTCTCAAACGAGCCAGTGGCGGCCGCCGAACCGGGGTCAAAGGATGCATAAAGAGGGGAAGGGTTGCTCCCATGAAGCCTGTCGCAATAGGTCCGTCCATAGGATAGCCTTACATGCAGAAAAATAATGGATGAGTGTTCAACGGATAGAATGCGATATGTATATGCATACAGGTTATCCTTCGAGTCCCAGTGGGGGTTGGCGCAATCTCTCGCCTTCCAGCACTTGGGCGCTCCGCTCTGAGCACCGGCGAACGAAGCGGCGGCGAGGAGTGAAGCGGGGACGAAGGCGAAGAAACGCATTATCTGTGTTGTACGCGTCAGTATAGGAGTAGCGAGAACGAGAACACGACGACGAACTGTGTTATGTATGTACGGACAAAGGCGAGGAAAGTGGGTGTTTTCTTGGTTCTGAGGCTTACTGGAAGACTGGCTTTAAACAAGTTCACTGACATGAAATATGGCACGGTGGCGGTTGATATATTTCAATGAGGCCCTCAAGGGGTTCTTCCTTCTCCACCCAGTACTGTAATACAAGGTGGAGTGTTCCCTTCCCATGCCGCGAGCGAATAATCAAAGCAGGGTCGAGGCTCCCTTGGACGCATCCAAACATTCTTGAGAGACAGGCCAAGAAGATAGAGTCGGTGTTATAGATACGGGTACCGAGTGTTCTATCAAGCAAGCCTTAAACTTAAGGGGCCCAGAGGGCAAGTCGACACAAGATTTCTCTCTCTGTCAAAGCTGTCCTATACTTTGAAGAACGTCAACAACGTGACCTTTTCTGGTGTCTTAAATTAATGTCCCAAGGTCGCCTCAATTAGGTTTCTCTATGAAGAAGACGGCTGATGAGAGAGAGTAAGCAACTTGGAGTAGCAAGTACTGCGAAAGATCGAGAGAGCGAGAAAGAAGAGAGTGTGGGATTAAAGGGTAATTTAGACTGCGACTAAATTTCATGTTCAACGTTCAAGTAAATGGATTGGGGTATATATAGCACTAGATAAATAAGTTTAGAGAAAGAAAAACGAAAGGCCACGGGCAAATAACGTAACAGGAAGAAAAAAAACCTACTAAGAAAGGTCGGCTTGATGTGTTGTTGCCTGCTGACGCACCCTTCGCCCTTCCATGATACGTGTACATATATTGCTCTTCTCCTCGTCATGGATTTCTAGGTGACTCCTCCCCTCCAGCCACTGTAGGCCGGATGCTGGCAACGGTGCCTCCACAGAGGCAGATTCCCTCGATGCGTGTAACACGCATAGATCGCGAAGGTCATACAAAGGAACCATTGCTGGAGAACCAACGTGCAAACCTATAGCCTTCTCACTGACACCACCTTCCATTTCGATCCTCTCTCCCAACGTTCCTATCATCTCTGGGCATTCCCGAAGAGATATCAGGCTTCTTCTGTAAAATATCAGACGTAACATGACATTGATGATAAGATCCATGTTGTCCTGAGAAAGTGGAGAAGTCTTTTCACGTTCCTGGGCAAGCAGCTTTTGCAGAAAACGGAAGGCGAACAACATAGATCCGGTAGACTTTTTCGTTGTGAGTCGCTCGTTGACGATGGTCAGCGCTTCGCCAATGGCAGTCCTGTGTACAACATCAATTGTTGTGTCTGTTGTTGTACATCCATGAAAATTCTTGAAAGCTGAGACAACATCGAACAGCGCACGACTTCCACAGCCGTACGCGGTAGCGTGCGCGACTGAAGCCCACAAGGAAAAAGGGCGGCCCATTGTTGGCAGCTCTGGGAGAGGAAGCTCCGCGGCATGGCCCAACATATTTCTAAGGTCATATGTGCTGGCTAATGAACGGTCTTGGATGTCCGGGTCTGTCTCCGTACAGGACACTGAAATTTCAAAGGCAGCCGCCAGCGGATGAAGCTCTCGTTGAAAAGCATCTGATAATATCCATCGTTTGTCCATCAATCGCAGAAAAGGGAACCAGATTTCGAGCGAACTCGATGTCATAGAAGGTTCATAGTCAGGTAAGGGAAAGAGTTGTGGATAGACACGGGTTTGCCGCAGGTATGCCATAATTACAAGCGCAAATAAGCTCCACGTTCCGTCGTTTAAAGGTTGAATCTGTCGGTAGGAAACCGACAAACGATTCTCAAAGGGTAAATCCTTTTGTGCTGTCTCTCCGATATTTATCAGGTATTTCGACCAGCCACATAGTACTGTATTCGCAGCTTCGTCCATCTTCTGCGGGCAGCTCAACCATTCAGAGAGCTTCTTCGAACTGAAGTTCACGATGTCAAGATATGCTCCGAGAGCAATAGACACGCTGGCCTTGTCAATTCCACCGTGTATGTGAAATCTTTCGAGATTGTTCTCGAGCGTTTGGCGCAGCTTATCCACATCTTGCAAGGCCCTATCCGTTTCTAGACTCAGGAGACGTAACTTTTCCATCTGAGCTTCTACGGGCTGGGTTTCGCAGCCATCCAACTGGAGCCCAATAGGAATAGTAAGATGTCTGTGTAGCGCGAGGGCACAGTTTGCCTTTGCTCGAAGTGCTAAGGCCTGCGACTGCGGCGAGATCCACTCGTCATGACTCGAATGAACCAATTGAGTCAGAGCATTCGATAGATGGGATATATTGATGTCAGGAGGGAAAGTATGAGGCACCGTGCGGATCAAAGCGATTAAAGCATCAAGACAAACGGTAACTCTCTTTGTTCTCGAGTCATTCCACTGCCCGCGAGGTGAAGCGATTAATAAACTAGCTGCATGATTGAACAGCTTCTCGACAGCTTTTGGGTAATGGAGTGTCTCCTTCCAGGTCATTTTGCCGTCATTGGACCCTAGAAATTCTGGAACAAATGCCAGAAGAGTGTGACATTCCCTTCGTTCGGTCAATCTGTATATCAACCAACAAAGCGCCAGGGCATCCTCCCTATGAGGATGTCGAGGTCTGACCGCATGCTGTTCGCGTAGACAGCTTAGAGTGAGATATTGGCCCTGGCTGCTAGCAGAGTTGATGACAGATGAGATGCGTGGAATGAGATTAGATAGTGGAGTTTGGAAGGGGGCGCTTGGGTCGAAGAAGGGCACAAAGGTTGCGATGCCGTAAGCTGTGATGGAACAGCTCACGACAAATCCCACGAAGCCGACAACAATCGAATTGATATTTGCAATGAAGATGCAGAGCCCGGTCACGAAAAGGATTATGGAAAGGTGAAGTAGGGCCGGGACACATTCAACGATGTCGTGCAATTTCCATTTCGTGATCCCAGCGAAGAGGAATCTTCTCATACGCCCGCGTTTCAATGGCTCAGCAAAGCGGCGGATCCGATGACGGTAGTCGCGAACCCACTGCTGCACGAGAAGGACGGCTTACGACGATGTCTGACATTCCCGCCATTACCATTGTGGACGATCCAGGCGTACAGCCCAATACCGCTGACGATGGACCTTCCATCTCTGGGTACCGGGATCTCTTGTCTCCTTGTCCTCCCCGATCGACAACGGGCACTACTGTCGACAGGGATAGCGACCACACCTCTCTAGATATTCTGCCACCTTCTCCTACTCTATCCACTCGTTCTTTAGCGCAATCAGCACATTCAGTTCATTTTGCCACTTCCACAGACTTGCGGTTCAACAACCCTAACCTTGTCTCAGTCTGTGGTCATGCGCGCAAACCGAGTTCCGCCTCTACAACAACGGTTCCAGACGACCACACTTTTTCACACGAGCTTTCAGACCTTGGCCATGTCCGCAGTGATAGTTCAACAAGTACCTTGCCACCCGAAATCAAGATCAAGACACAGAAGGGACAGAAGAAGCAATTAGGTGAAGAACGCTCGGCACACCGGTCTGAGCTTGGAGAAGATAATGATCTCAATCCTGCGCCCTTCTTGTTCACTTCCTACCAGCTCGCGCATCTCCTTGATCAAGGCCGTAGTCTCAACACCATGGCCTGTTTCAAGGGCACAAAAGAGCTCCTTCGAGGGCTGGGAACTGATGGGGAGACGGGTCTTAGGTGGGAGGCGCTTTCGGTGAATTTGGGAGCATCGGCGTATCAAACTATCAAGGGACAGCAGAAGCGGGAGGTGGAAGGTAGTCTACCAACACACGCAATAGTAGCAGAAGAAGGGCAATCCAAGGTTGCGCAGACGTTGGGGGATGTTTTTAATGCGTCTGTTGACGAGCGAAGGCGGGTATACGGCACGAACGTCCTCCCCACAAAGCCTTCGAAATCTCTATCATCGCTAATATGGCTTGCGTTGAAGGACAAGGTACTTGTCCTTCCTGTCAGTTGCTGCCGTCATTTCTCTCGCTCTCGGCCTGTTCCAGGACTTCGGTACGCCTCGACCCAAAGGCAATCCTCCGGTTGAGTGGATTCAAGGTGTCGCGATCATAGTAGCTATTGTCATCGTTGTAAGTTATTGTATCATAAGCTTTCGGTGTCAGACAGTAACTGTTTTTTGCGTCGCAGGTCACCGTCGGCGCCCTGAACGATTGGCAGAAAGAACAACATTTCAAAGCCCTCAATGATAGGAGGGAAGAGCGCGGTGTAAAGGTTATTCGTGACGGCGTTGAATGCATTATTGATGTTAAAGTTTGCAAATCGTTATAATGACACTCAGAATGTTTCTGACGTCTCTTTGCAGGAAGTCGTTGTTGGCGATATTGCACTCCTCGAACCGGGCGAAATCGTGCCTTGTGATGGCCTCTTTCTAGGTGGCCACAACGTGCGATGTGACGAATCGGGTGCTACAGGAGAATCCGACGCTTTGCGCAAGCTTAGCTACGAAGACTGCATGGAAATCCTTGAGCGAGGTGAGGATGTTGTGCTGTTTCCGATCATTGACCTAACAATATGTTCCTGTTGCAGACGGTCACGAAGCAGTGCACGCGAGCTGTTATATTGTCTCAGGTAGCAAGGTCCTTGAGGGCGTTGGACGCTATGTCGTTATTGCCGTCGGACCAAGATCTGTTAACGGACGCATTATGATGGGTAAGGACATTGACAAATTCTGCCGTTCGGCCTGTCCTCAACAACCTCCAGCTCTCCAATCTGAAGAGGAATCGACTCCTCTGCAACTTAAACTCAATGCTTCAGCAGGATTCATCGCAAAGTTGGGCGTACTTATCGGATTGCTCCTCTTTACGTCCCTCATGATTCGTTTCTTCGTCTAACTCGGCCAAGACAATCCGGTGCGCACAGCAAGTCAAAAGGGCATCGCCTTTGTAAATATTCTAATCATCTCGGTCACCATCGTTGTCGTAGCTGTTCCTGAAGGTCTGACGTTCAGGACTGAGTGTTGATTTATTTTGTTGATCTCTTATCTTTAGGCCTTCCATTGGCCGTGACACTGGCCCTCGCATTTGCCACCAAACGCATGGCATATGAGAAACTGCTGG
This sequence comes from Tephrocybe sp. NHM501043, assembly GCA_018855915.1. Classification (NCBI taxonomy): domain Eukaryota; kingdom Fungi; phylum Basidiomycota; class Agaricomycetes; order Agaricales; family Lyophyllaceae; genus Tephrocybe; species Tephrocybe sp. NHM501043. The sequence goes on from JABCKO010000010.1 coordinate 93,742, forward strand.
TACGCGTGCTTGGGTCCTGCGAGACAATGGCGAACACTTCGGTTGTCTGTACAGATAAGACGGGAACGCTCACGCAGAACATCATGACCGTCGTCGCGGGCTCTGTCGGGGTCCATGCTAAATTTGTCCGTTGCCTCCAGGAAAACTCGGCCCGCCACAACGCTGATGGCAAGGATATCGACGACTTCGATTCCCTACCCAACGCCACGACTCGTAAGTGTCACGACTTCGCCATCGATCAAACCAGTCTCAGCAACTTTCTATCACCCGCTCTCCGCGATCTCTTCAATCAAGCCATCGCCATCAACTCCGCCGCGTTTGAGCATTTCAATCCTAATACTGGCGAGGTCGTGTTCGTCGGCAGTAAAACAGAGTCTGCGATACTACAATTCGCAAAGGAACTAGGTTGGAAATATTTGATCCAAACAGACGATGCCGCCAACATTGTGCAGTTCATTCCATTCTCGAGTGAGCGTAAGGCAAAAGGTGTTGTTGTTAGGCTACCCACTGGCAAAACTAGGCTTTATATGACCGGCGCATCAGAAATCCTTGCAAAACAATGCAACAAGCATGTCGTTGTACACTCATTGCCGTCGGTAAATGGGCAGGATAATCGTGATCGGGTGGAGACCAGCGGGATAGGAGTACACGAGGAGGAAAACATCAGCCGCACAATCATCTTCTACGCCAAGCAAACTCTTAGAACAATAGCTCTGTGCTACAGAGACTTCGAACACTGGCCTCCGCCAGGTATGGAGCATAATGAGTATGACGAGGTATGGCTGTGGTAAACAGTGTACTTTTTTTCAACTTCTCTAATATGTCTATCTTTCACAGGTGTCCTTCACCGACCTTGCAAAAGATTTAACACTCATTGGTATCATTGCCATTGAAGACCCATTGCGGCCAGGCATTCGGGACGCAGTGGAAAAGTGCCGTCATGCTGGCGTTACTGTCAAAATGTGTACTGGTGACAATGAATTGACTGCACGCTCTATCGCTACACAGTGCGGAATTTTCAGGCCGGGCGATATCATCATGGAAGGTCCCGTCTTCAGGAAGCTGACCCAGGCAGAGCGTGTCAGGCTAGTCCCCAGGCTTCAAGTGCTTGCTCGGTCTTCACCTGACGATAAGGAAATCCTGGTCAATACCCTCAAGAATATCGGCGAGATCGTTGGTGTTACAGGTGACGGTGTAAATGACGGGCCCGCCCTGAAACAGGCGAACGTAGGTTTTTCGATGGGCATTGCTGGAACAGAGGTCGCGAAAGAAGCATCCGACATTATTCTCATGGACGACAATTTCTCTTCCATTGTCAAGGCCATCATGTGGGGTCGCTGTATCAATGACGCTGTCCGCAAGTTCCTCCAGTTCCAGATCTCAACGAGTATAACAGCCGTCATCATTACTTTCATCTCTGCGGTAACAAGTGTTGAAGAAGCATCAGTCCTGTCAGCGGTACAACTACTCTGGATCAATCTTATTATGGATACCTTTGCGGCATTAGCCCTAGCCACAGACCCGGCGTCGGAGTCGCTGCTCCATCGGTTGCCAGAAAAGAAGGCGGCGCCTCTCTTCAGCACGGATATGCACAAGCAAATCTTCATCCAATCAATATACCAGATCACCTTCATCCTCATTCTCCATTTCCTCGGGCTCCAGATTTTGGGCCTTCAACTCACTGGTGACCGTCTCACCGACAAGCACGCAAAACTTATAGTCAAAACTTTGGTTTTCAACGCGTTTGTCTTCGCACAGATATTCAATTCTGTCAACTGCAGGCGTCTTGACAGGAATTTCAACATTTTTGAAGGCATTCTTAAGAATGGATATTTCCTTGCAATTATTTTTATCGGTAGGTCTTCAAGCGCTCATTAGAGCGCACATTGATGAGAAAATGACAGAAACGTGTGTACAAACTCTTATCGTCTTTGTTGCCGAGGACACGTTTCAAGTTGTTAGGATCGGAGGTCGAGAATGGGGAATCTCACTTGCACTAGGATTTTTCTCCATCCCTCTTGGCGCCCTGATCCGGTTCTTCCCCAATGAACCGTTCATAAAGAGTTTGACAAAGCTCAATCTGCTTGGTCGGCCCGAAGTCCTCCCCACCACCAGCCCAGAAGGCGAATCCTGGAGTAGTATTAGTGCAGCCAACATCCTCAAGAAAAACATTGGAGTGTTTCAAGGCATCCGTGGCGGCCGCCTGAGGTCATCATCGTCTATCGTTTTGAACACGAGGATGAATATGAAGCGCTCGAACTCTCATACTAAACTATCAATACGAATGTGCGGCCTTTCTTTATCGGCTTGGCGAATTACGTCCTTAACTACACTTTCATAACATCAGGCCTTCAACTGACCTCAACAGAAATGCCGGGATCGGACAGAGAGCAACTCTGAATACCAGCTCGTTCACTGATACTAAAGCTTCGAAAGCATCCACACCTCCGCAGGGAGGCCGACCACACCTGCATTCAGCAGATACCCCGCATGCCAATTCTGCCGCCCAACGCAGATTTATCAACACCTCGTCATACTCTAGTACGAACTACTGGTCGGACGGCGCTGCCTAGACCTATTTCCTTTAGTCCTCCAACTGCTTTTCAACAACATCCCACATATACCTTATTCCCACCACTTCAACCAGCATATCAATATCACGAACTATTCCGTTACTTCAAGCAGCATCGTTACTTGCTATTATAGCCTCTACACCCCGGTTAGATACAAGACTTCGGCTCAATGGTCAAACGCTGTCGCTCCAGCTCGAGAGAATGAAGTCCAGGAGTTTTAGAATTCTTAACCCATACTTAGCGCCGGCAAATGACAACGACTTTCACAGATTGGTCTCCCCAGCCATCTGTGTTAGTCATAGGTGTGGCACTGGCCTTGATGACAATATTTTCAGATGTCAAATTAGCGACCCGCAACGTACCTGAAATCCTATAATGTTTTATCCCACAAAAGACGCTGGCAGATAGGTAAGGAGTACTTTTAGTTGAAGCATCTCTGTATATAAACAAGTACCAGTTGAGCTCAGCCTTCCGGCATCGTTTGGTATATATTTCTCCCTTCCATGATACGGGTACAGATATTGTTCTTTTCTTCATCGCGCACTCCTAGATAACCCCTCTCATCCAACCACTGCGGACCTGATACCTGCGGTGATAGTCCTCTGCCGACAAGTCCATTCGATAGGGCTGGTGCAGCGTATAAATCGCGAAGGTCATATAGAGGGATCGTGCGTGGTGATGGTCGAATTCCAATCGCTTCAAGCCCAGTATCAAACCCAGTATCTTCTGCCAGCGTTCCTATCAAGTCTGGGCAGCCCCGAAGGCATATTAGATTCTCTCTGTGTAGGATGTTGCGAAAGATATTATTTATGATAAAATCCATATTGCTTTGTGAAAATGGCAAGGAACGTGCTTCGTGTTCCAGAGTCAGAATCTTCTGCAGAGTACTAAAGGCGAACAACAAAGACCCCGAGGGCTTTTTCCTGGCAAGTCGCTCGCTCACAATTCTGAGCGCTCCACTGATGACAGCCTCGGCGTGGAAAGTCTCGCCTGCACTGTCCGTGACGCTCGATTTACAAGTGGTCATGAGAGCAGCAACAAGATCAAATAATGCGCGGGTTTCGCACCCATATGCTGTCGCATACGCAATTGATGCCCACAAAGAAAACGGACGGCCCATTGTCGGCAAGTCTGGGAGAGAGAGCTCGGCAGCATAACCCAACATATTTCTGAGATCATACTGGCCAGTTTTAGAACGGTCTTGGATATACAAGTGGGGATCTGAATAAGGAAGCAACATGTCGAAGGCAAACGCCAGTGGATGGAGTTCTTGAGCAAAAGCATCGGATAATATCCATCGCTTGTCTGTGAGTTGCAGAAAAGGAAACCAAGCCTCAAACTGAAAGGTATCAGACCGCACTGACGGGATATCAGGGCTAGGTAGGGGAAGGAGTGGCGGATACACTTTGGTTTGTCGTATGTATGCCATTATCACAAGCGCAAAGAAGCTCCACGTCCCATCGTGCAAATGGGGGATGTGCCGGTAGGATACCAGCAAACGATCCTCAAAAGGTAGATCTGTTTGTGCTGTCCGTCCGATATTTGTCAGATATTTCGACCAGCCACCTAGCACTATGTTTGCAGCATCGTCCATCTTCTGCTGGAAGCTCAACCATGCGGATAAAGTCTTCGAACTGGTGTCCACGATGTCGAGATAGGTTCTAAGAATAGCGGACACACTGCTCTTGTCTGTTCCTCCTCGCTCACGGAATTCTCGAATACTCCTTTCTAGTGTTTGACGCATAGTATCCATGTCCTGTAATTTCCTATCCGCTTCCAGACCCAGGTATTGGAGCTTCATGATTTGATTGTGCATCTCCTGAGATTCCTGTCCATCGATCTGAAGACCAGAAGGAATGGTGAGGTGTTTGTGAAGTGCAAAGATAGAGGCCGCTTTCGCCCGTAATGAAACTGCGTGTACTCGAGATATGAAGCTGTCATCATAATTTGAGCGAGCGAGCTGAGCGAGCGAGTTGGATAAAGGTGAAATGTCAAGCTGAGGAGGTAAACTATGGGGTGCGGTGCGGACGAAAGCAAACAACGCGTCGAGGCAAACGACGACTCTCTTTGTGTCCTGTTCACTCATACGGCCACCATACAAGGGCGAGGCTGCTGATAAGACGCTTGCAGCACCTTTAAAGAACGCTTCGACAATCTCTGGATAATGAAGTGTCTCTCTCCAAGTTTTCTCGCCGTCAGAGGATCCAAGAAAACCTGGAATACATGCCAAAAGGGCCTCGCATTCACTGTCGTCAGTCGATCTCTGGATTACCCAGCTGAAGGCATGTGCATCTGCTTTGTGAGGATTGGTGGGCTCCATGGCCTGGTATTCACGTAGGCCACTGAGCGTGAGGGCTTCCTCTCGGCGTCTACAGCAGCCTATTGCGGATGAAAGATGTGATATGATACTCGAGAGTGGGGTTTCAAAGGGGGTGCTGGGGTCGAAAAACGGCGCAATAGTCGCGATGCTGTATGCTATTACGCAACAGCCGACAACGAATCCCACAAAGGCAACGACTATCACGTTGATGTTTGCAAGAAATACGCAAAGGCCCGCGAAGAAAAGGAAAAGTGACAGGTGGAGTAAGGTTGGGATATACTCGACAATATCGTCCAATTTCCATGTCTGGATACCAGCGAAGAGGTACCGCCTCATCCGCGCGCGCTTCAAGGGCTGAGTATAATGGTGAGTTCGATGGAGGTAGTCTCGAACCCATTGCTGCACCAGAGTTACGATGAGGGCAGCTGTGAGGACAGATGCCAGACTCAGAAACCATAGAACATTGACTACGATGGCCGAGACAGGAATAGTGAGGGTGGTGGAGTTGGAGGAAACAAAGCCAGGCACAAACACAGTTGTATTGGAGGAAGCCATTGTAAGTTGAACGGCGAGTATTTGTGCAAGGAGAGCGTTTGTGATGTCGCCCGAGTCAGGCTTCAACAACTTGTAGCTTTCAATGATGAATGCTGTGACACTGGCAGAGAAAAGTCCAGCCTATACACCAGATTAATTTGTCGGGCGGTGAGAATGATTCCGAAAGGCACTCACGAAAATCAAAGTGCTGTCGAGATCGACTTTCCATGTATCTGTCAAGACTGAATCATGTTGTTCCCCTTCTTTGACGTAGATGGACCATAGTTTTTGGGCACCTTCATTGTAATGATGACTGGGAGCAATGTTATGATAGCGTGGCATGGGTTACAAGTCAGCGACCGATTCTGACCATTTCTGTGGTTAGTGCACTTTTTATGTTCGAAAGATGCTCTTGAAAGGGTCAGAGACAAAACAGGGACACAGCATAGGCTGTGGAAACAACGTAAATGATTGACGTGCTATATATCATTAAGACCCCAGTTTTAGTGCCACAGCACGTCGACCAACTCGCTCAACAGGGCAGTGGCCAGCCTAACCAATTCGGGGGAGCTAGTCTGGATGTCGGCGCTGGGTTGTGAGAGTCTTCCGTTCGATTTGCTTCAGAATATTCCTGTGAAATGAACATAGATTCATGACAATTGGATCAGAATAAGAAGTGTGGCCGTAATCGGGAAGAAGTGAGCATAAGGAGGGGTTGGAGGATGGAGGGGCGAGCCTGCCTGCCATTGGACACCTATCAAGTTTCAATGGAAAAGGCAATTAGAATCACATCCACAACCGAGGACCTCGAAGGTGTGTTTCATCATTTTGGACATTTCTGGAATTCAAGCCACATCCTCCATATAACTGTATTGAGGTCTGGGGGTTTCAAACGTTGAACGTTAATCTAGCTTTCTAACTATACATACATATGCCCTCTTCGGAGACAAAGGAAAACCAAAAGAACCTTAGAAAATTATCGACCGGTAAGTAAGGATACGATCTATGGACGTTGTCGGAGGAATCTATAAAAAGCAGGTATATCTGACGGATTGGTCAAGTAACTTAGAAAGCAAGATAGGTGTGAAGGGTATCCAAATGCCCAGTTCACACTTTAGGGCGCAGGTTTCCCACCAATGAAGATCCATGACATAGCGATGAGCAACCGGAAGCCAACTCCAATGCCGAGAGTGCCAGCTGAACCAATCTTGCCCAACAAGGCTCGTCCAACAAAGGAGCCGGCGAAGAGAGCGACAGCCGCGAATAGCTTGTGGTCGCGGGAAACCACCTTTTGACGAAGTTTGAACAGCCGTGGGTCGGACACAAGTTCGACCCAAACTGTGGTCAATACGACTAAAACAAAAAAAAAGATCTAAGTCTTTTCGCAAGGCAAAACCAGAAGAGCGACGAACTGGTGGTTCCAAACTGGGTATTGAGCCTCTTGCCTAAAACTCCTTGAACACCAAGACTTGCACTCATGAAAGCAATGGCAACGAAGGACAAGACATTGTTCCAGCTGGGGTCAGCTCTCTCGTCAGCAATACTGAGCTCTCCACTTTTCCAGATAGTGAGTGCAGCAGCCATGGTCAGAAGCGCTTGTATAACCGTGCCCGCTACAAGCCAGGAGCGTTTCAACGGACCCACTCTATCGCCAAGGCGCCCAACAGACGCGCCCAGGTTAAAGGAAATAAGTGAGCAGAGAGCTTGTTGGTCAGCTCGGTGGAACCTCGTATCTCTAAACCCCTGAGGTCCCTCGAAAAGACGGGCGAGGGCCAATGCCAGCTAAATAAATATGGTGAGCGATCATAGCTAAATATAAAACATCACGAAGATTGTACCTGGGCAAAATTTCCTGTTTGGAAACCGCACCAAACATATATCGCAGAAAAGGAGATGACGTCGCTGGAATTGCAACTTGTGTGTAAGTACCTCGACACGTTAAACAGGTTGTGAACGTACATGAACCCAGTCATAAAACAAAACGCCGTCAGTGGGCCTGTGGACTGTGCAGGATCTACATCCGAGTTGAGGTATGACCAGAACGACGTTTGGCCTGTCGTTGACGCGCGCTCTACATCCCCCTTGGTGCTCATGGTGGTGGAAAACGAAGTGGCTGGGTGAACTTTGGGGGACAGTTCAGACCCTGATGGTGCGGCGGATTTCCGATCCGATGGCATTTTGTCGATCTTAGTCGCAAGGATGGCGAGCGCGATAACAGGAACCGAACACTTGCAAGAACCAGTAACTGGTAAGGCTTCTGGAACATACTTAACATGGTCAACGAAGGTATATATATACTTGTGGCCTCTTCTGTGTCTTGAGCTGACGGCGCTTGGCCGTCTTGGCACACTTGGTAAGGAACTATGTTCAATTCCGTCCTCGGAGAGCTCGGAGAGCCGCAAAGCCATTGCTGGGCGTCAGCTGGGCAATTTTTTTTTTGACTTTTGGTTCTGTGCAGCCACCCTAACGCCTACATAACTGGACGCAACTACAAACTAGAACTTGAGAATCGACATCTCATGGTACCGTATCCCATTCACAAATCCTCCTCGAGCCTAAGCTAGACCAGCGAATAAATACCCGACGTTCCCAAGCTTCCGGAGAACAGGATAATATCTTCTTTTCGCCAAGATGCCAGTCCTGATGAAGGCGGCGCATACATCGATTCAACACAGCAAACAACACATCAAGTTTAACAGGTTCACGACTTGGAAGGGTGCTAAGCCATCTCGAGCGTGCTTGTCCTTGGAAGAGCAAGATGGCGCCGCTTTGGGCTCTTGTTGATCGACTGCCGTATATGTACTCGGCCGAGTGACAACAGCGAAATAACTGGGGAACCGCAACGGCATACGAACAGGAACGAGAGTTGCTTTGTTCAGTGCCCCGCCTTCAATTTTTTCTTTCTTACCGGTCGTCCAGCCAAGAGATTCTCATCTCCGAGCAATATCTCTCCCCAAGCATTGTTCGGAGAAAACGTAGCCCGATGTCCCAGGCATTCCGCCAACGTTGGTGGAACGGCTCAGAGCTCTGGAGGGTGTTGATTTGGCGTTCGCTGTCTGTGATCTGTGCAGACCGAATAATCAGCTATTCTCACCATGTTCCTAAAATTGCGAGAATAATTGTGATTTGGGCAAAGCAGAAGGACCATTACATTAATGCCACATCCATTTAATTCGCTGAAGCTGATACAATCCGGGACCTATACATGTTAACGACGCGGCGGTGCATATCGGCATCGTATGTTCTCCAAACGGGCTATCGAGCACACCAGGGGCGGTGTGACTAACACTGTTATCAAGGTAGGGTAGGCATAATCGAGGACTAGCCAGGGAGAGGGCGCATGGGAAGGCGTCGTAAGGCGTCGAGGGGCTATCTTCGCCGGTTTAGTACATGGTATGAGTGCATGTAAAGGCCTTCCAACATCGGTAACGTATTTCGTCGCTCATGCAACGGTTCACCCGCCCCTTGGGGCTGCACCTCCTCTCCCGCCCGCACCACCTCCACCTCCACCCCTTCCACGTCCCCTCCTTCCGCCTCTACCAGATGCAGAACTTTGACCTTGCCCTTCCCCAACCGGCTGAGGTGCGGGGGTTTGGGCATTTCCCTTCGAATGAGCACCCTCCTTGGTAGCATCCTTGGGGCCGTCCTTGCTCCCGTCCTTGACATGCTTCCCCCGAGGCGTCGAATGCTTGCTACCACCGCTACCAGCGCCACCCCCAGATGCGGGAGGAGCGGTGGGGGTAGAAGATGAGGCTTCACTTCCTTCCTTGGCCGTATGAGATGCTTGTTCACGTCTTGCACGTCCCGGGCCACCCGCTACACCACTGAGGGCAGCTTCGAACTGACGCGACGCAAGGCCAATGACAGGGCGGGATCTTCGGGGGGCCGGGGCTGCCTCTCCTGTGTTAGCAGCTGCGGCTGAAGCCTTTGTAGGGCCTGCGTTGGCAAGAACAATGGGAGGTGTAGGGGCAGAGACAGGTGTAGGGGCAGAGGCAGGTGTCGCTTTGGAAGGTTGCTGCTGGGCCTGTTTCGCGGGTTTCGGGTGCTTCGGCGCTTTGGTGTTCTGTCCTTGTCCTGCATTGGAAGTGCCTGGTGCTGATTTCGTGGAAGCGTGTGCTTGAGAGGGTTGTTTTGCACCTTGGGCCTGTCCTTTCTTGCCTCCTTTCTTGCTGTTGCTAGGCTCAGGAGCAGGCGCTGATTTCGCAGGGGCAGACGAGGCGCCACCTTTCTTCTTGGAGCCGGCGTCGGACCGTGAGGGGGGTTGAAGGATGGTGGGGTCTTTGTAGTGCGCATGCGAACGGAGAATAGCTTCTTTATCTTTGTTAGCCGATTTTTCGGCTTTGAGTGCTTCGAGTAGGGGAGTGGTTTTAGGTGGCGGCGCAGGTTGAGCAGCTACGACTTTTGCATTGCGTTAGGAAATGGGGGATGTCATTGCTAAATAGTGAAGAGGGCTTACTCAAGGATTCGAGGGAAGGAGGCTCCGCTGATTCGGCAGCTTTAAGGGAGGCAATGAAGGAAAGGTAGTCATCGTCTGCAAGTCATCACATTATGTTTTCAGTGGCAACACCAACAATAAAGGGATAGAAACGTACCCTTCTCAATCGTCGCATTTCTTGCATCAACCTTCTTCTTATCTGAAGGAACCTTTTGATAGGGTGAAAATTCCACTATAGCCGTATACTCGTTACCTGTGCATCCCATGAACACGATTGGTCAGAACTTGAGTCGAGGAGTGAGCATACATAAGGAGAGGGCTTACCAGCCTTGTCCTTGAAAAGATGACCGTCGTATTCCTTGCCAAACCGTGCCAGCACTTCCTCGTTCTTGAATGCAATATACGCTCTCGACGGTATATTCTCCTTGTTCATCCTATGCCACCATGATCAGGACCTCCATCAAGATCAAGCTCACAGAGAATAGACACACCTCGTCTTGAGTTTGCCAGGGTAATAAGTCTTCCATGACACAGACTCGTCTGAGATCCATTGCGATACGCTTCCCCAGAATATTTCCTCAGGGAGATTGGGGGGAAGCCGCCGAATGACAGTCTTCAAACGCTCGCCCCCTACATGAGCTCTATCCGATGCTTCGCGTTTTTTATCTTTCTTGGACGATTTAGGCTTTGCAGGAGTTGTAGTTGCAGTCGACATCTGTGCTTGAAAGCACTGAAGTTCGACTATACTGAGTGCTGAGCGCTTCAGTTGGGGTTAATGCTCATGATCAAGCGAAAGGTACAACGGCTTGATCGGCATAATTTCATTCGGAGATTAAATGGCCTTCATAAGCAACAAATTTTCTCGTTCTCTATCCATATTCTTCTTCATCCATTCCTTCGATGTTGTCGGGCTTTCGATTCATATTGTGAGTGTCTACGGTCATATCTACTCCAATGTTCTATTCCGCGCAATGTGTTATACGATGAACACAAATTCACATTATCAAGCTCAACAGTCTGAGGGAGCGATCCCGTTAATGACCCAACTTCTGCAATTCTGATTCACACTCTTCCTCTGCTTGGACTTTTTTTTTTTTGATATGTTGCTGACCCATTTCCCTCAGACTTGAAACTTTTTCATCGCCTTCTTGAGAGGGTTGATTTTTACAATATTCATTGACGTATGGACCGTACTACCATGACGATAAATGAAACGTTTTTTTTCCCGTATATCATATCGATTTCTGTCTCAAACCGTGACCCTTCGTTTATCTGTCAACACGATCTGACCCTTAGGAGGAGGGAGGCAAGGGTAATTTGCTCACGTCAGTGGGATAATATATACATATTGGCGCGGTCTCAGTCTGATTAAGAACGTTGAACATCCTCTCTTACATCCTCCCTCACAGCACTAGGAGCCATATGCAATATGCAGCAGCATTATCCCTATTACCTCACCACTCGCTTGTGGCAAGTCTTAACCAAGGCATCAACTAACGCAACTCCAGCGCTTTTTATTTTAAGATCCTTGGCGAGATTCTTACCTTTAACACGTTCATGACATCTCATTAAATACAACAACCCTGAAGGAATCATACATAATAGCTCCACACGCTTGAGAGCCTATACTCTTTATCTCAAAGTGACTCTTTGGAACTGCCCATGCTGTCGCGCCTTTCAACCTTCTTATACCCCGATCCAGACCAGATCGCTCAGAATCGCGATGCTGCGACCGCCAGTCCTCGCAGAACCATACCCGGCGTCGTCACTGAGCACTTCCACGTAATCACTCTCGAATCATGGCTTAAATTGATTGAGGATGTTTCTGCCTTGACGGAAAGGCGACTGGAAGACCTACAGAACTGTCGCGTTCCCCGTGTCGAGCATTACCGTGGACATGATGAATTGGATCAAGAAGTTGTGCTTGTACACATTGTCGCTGGGGAGGATGTCCGGGTCTTGGGTATAGAAAGGGCTCAAATGAGCCCTGAACCAACTCCTTCCAAACTTGAGGGAGCCGTCGCACTCGTATCCGTTGATGCCAGCAGAGCAGTTTGGTTATCAAAACGTTCAGGCGCTCAGTTTCAGCTCGTGAGGTCCTTCGAGGACCTTGACCAAGCTCTGAACGTCATTGACGTTGTCGCCCTCGTACATGTAATTGCCACTGCTATGGAGCCCTATTCCTCCGAACACCACATGAATATGTTATTCGCTACTGTCCTCTTCCATTTACTTCACGACATGGCAAGCGGTCCCAATCTTCATTTATTACACACCCTCGATGGCCCGGTGTTCAGTTCTGCTGGTACAGTGTGCAACGTCAAGATGGTTGGCTTGAAGGGCGAGCTTCTCGCTCTTGCGGAGCCTGATATCCAGCGGATAGAGCGCAAAAATGGTGGAACCAAGCTCGCCGAGGCCTATCAGGCAGATTTGAGAGTGTGGGAGAGCAACAATCCTTTCAATGTCGAGCCCGTGTCCAAAGGGGTAAAGTTCAAGAAGGCTGAACTCGAGAGGAAGTTGCAGGAAGGCATCGACGCCCTCCCTTTATCGGATCCGATTGCCAAAATTCGACGATCTATTGAGAGGCTCGAAAAGGTGACTGGACTTCGCAGGATCGTTTGTTTCTGGACATTTGGCTAATGAAGCAAATCGACCCCAGCAGCGTTTGGAATATACCGAGAAAGAAGCCAAATTACTGGCTCGCAAAGAGGAACTGGCGCAGCGGGAAATTGAGTTGCGGATGCAATATATGGTCCATGCGAGCCAGCTACAGGTCAAGATACAGACGCTGCAGGTGCAATTTCAGCGCAACAGCTCAAACCGTTGATGGAGTTGTAGGCGATTTCACAGAGACAGCGCACCCAAAGCTTTCGAAGTCCAATGTTGATTTATTTCTTGGTCTCTTAGAAAGCGCCCTATCCTAGCGCTGGCGATCTTGCCTCCGTGACTTGTACTATGCGTTCAGACTTTTGTAGCGGTAGTTTGTTTTTCATCTTTAAACCAACTATTATCCTAAGGCTACAGGATAAATAATGACAGTACTGGGTATATGTTTCCTGAAATAGAAATGATGAAGATTATAGGAAGAATTAGATAAATAGGTAACACCGGTAACACTGTGCTCACTACGCGCAAGGAATGACGATCAATAAATGGAATTTTCCAGTCTAGAAGAGGTTTATCCAGGTATATGAGGCTTGGAGGTATCCGTTTAGTTGGGTGTATGAGATAGAAAAAAAATGGAAGTGTTCTGAAAGAATATAATAATAGTACTGTTGACAACTCAACTTTCAAGTGCATTTAGCAAGGAGTCCTGATGGGTCAGAGCCTAAGAAATATGCGTGTCAGGAAACAAATGTATATGGGACAATTAAAACTTCGTACCAGGATAAAACCAGAATGTGAGTGCCAGAATGACATAAAGGCCTAAAACGCGCAGGCATCAGGTTAGCATGAGGATTGGTACAAATGGAAGGGCACATACACATCAAAATCAGGCCCTCCAGCCAATTAGATTTGCCGTCTTGCACCACGTAGTTAACAGTCAGAACTGTACACAGATCATAGATCAGATATGGGCGGAGACATCTGGGCGCTCTCATCTTACCAGCCAAAAAGAGTGAAACAGACTCGTAGGGATCGAAAAGGAGCGTAAGTGGTTTCCCAAGTATCCAGGCAAGGGTGACAATAAAACTAATGGTAGAAATATGAGCATCACTTGATATGCAGTGAGACATCACTCACGGAACAACGAAGAGAGCTATTTGCTGTACATGATGATAGCCGTGTGAGCTATTGCTTTGAAAATGAGGTGAAGGGAAGGCGTACGATGCTAGATCCAACGGCAACACCAAGACTAAGGGTGAGCTTGTCCTTGACAGAGACAGTTACGGCTGTTGCATGCTCTGCTGCATTTCCGACTATCGGCAGGAGGATGATACCAACGAACTCCTCCCTGATGCCCCCAGTCTCAGTCAAGCCATGAATAGAGTCAACTAAAAACTCTGCAGTGACAGCTACCAGCTAGGGGAAAACAGTCATGACAATATACTAAATGCTGGTGGCAAGGAACACGTACCACGGTGACGACAGCCAGTAACACAACAGATGTCCAGACATTCATACTTGGTTTTTCCTCTTCGGGATTCTCAACATGGCCATTTTCAACGTCTCCAGCGATGGTCTCAGTGATGGCATCGTTAGTCGGAGGAGTAGTCGCGACCCTCTCTTTGCTTTTAGTTCCACCGAATCCCGCAGCTTTCTTAAGCCTTGTCATTGTTGGACCGTGATTACGTGTCGGGTATTCAACACTCCGCATGATGTCACCACCATGGTCATCATAAAGAGATGTATGGGAATAAAGCTGGAAAACAAGATAGGCGCCATAAACTGCGTGTTTACTTCAGTTTCAGTCAGAGGGTTCATTTCGTTGCAGAAGGGACATACTGAAAAGAAGGATGATGGAGGCCTGTCCCATGACCATGTCAGCTACAAGAAAAGCAGCGAAGATTATGACATACACCGCGACTCAGGGCTAATATATCAGCACCCTCATCTGCATCGGACCCGTCAAGCGCAAGATGGTAAGCAGCAGGTAGTAGAACAGCGATAACACTGAGAGTCAACAGCGAGGAGTTGAGCTGCGTAGCGCCTGGAAACGTGAGGTTCAGAGCGCTCTGAAAGTCAACAATGTCGAAAACACACTTGCACCAAAGCCTTGCTCTGAATATCTCAGCCCTCCAGCAAAGAAACACATTCCAAGGACAAGAACTGCCGAAAGTAGAAGATCAGGCGCTTGTTTTGACAGGTACACAACTAAAACAGGCACTTACGCAGATTGCTCAGGATCGAACCGACCACTAAAAAGGGAGTGGATCAGGCTCGTTGATGGAATACTTAGAAAACTTGGTTGATTCCTTGGCCCCACTTGGCCTCGGAAAATGAGGACGTACATGATGCTTGCACAACCCGAAGCTCGCATTTTATTAATGCAATTATCTAAATACGATCTAACGTTTCAGAGACGCTTGCTTAAGATGAGCAAAGCAACGTACAGCAACTATGAGCTCAACTCTACGCGGATGTCAGACCGGGCGTTCAGTGTTAAAAGGGCCATGTAACTTACGCATTCCCCTAACAGACAGAAAGTCAATGCCGTCACCAGACTGGGTTTATCTAGAGAATTTACCAGTGTGGCGTTCATGAGACCAGCAAGGGTCTGACCGACTCGTAACGACAGTTCCTCTGTGGCAAACGAAAGAAGCTTCGCGGGACTTTAGCCATTGGTTGACGTCAGAGATCTAATCAAGTCACCTTTGCCAATGGTATTATAGCAAAAAATGATGCTACAAGGCAGATTAGTAAGAGGAAGTGATATCATGAGTAAATACCTACTGATGAAAATGAGTGTGTCCCGATTAGCCATGTCCTTGCTTAAACCAAAATGTAGAGCCCACTGCAAGTTGGCGTTAATTAAAGGTTGCATCGGTAACACTGCGATTGGTGATACACACTGATACCGGAATGAAAACCAACAAAACATTGAGCCCTGTGAAGGCCATGAGTATTGAGCAAGTAAAGGTAAAATAATGCATACAAGAGGACAAGACGATGGCTTTGACGCTGTCTAGCGGACCAGGAGAATCCCCAAGGCTTCTGTTCGGTTTTATATTCTCCATAGTACGTCGTCTGAATTGTTGGAAGAATGGTAATAGTCGACCTTTAAAAGGTTCTTCTACTACCTGTGGCCGCGTACGTCTGCGCATAGCCCCGGCACCAAGTGCTGCAGATGGTTCACTGCCTTCAACTCGAAGTAGTGAAGACTCCTGAGCTTGGAAGTCCCCATGGATCGAAGTCGGACTGGCCACGTTTGCAGGTGAAGCTGCCAAGAGATCTTCTGAGTCAGTGCTGTACTATCGTTTATTGTGGGCTGGGCTCACTCATTTGGAAAATACTGAGAGTTCTGGAAGGCGGGGCAAATGGATATGTAGACTGCTGTGGACGTTTTCGCTTACTTGAGTTCGTGAGAACTTCGGGCTGTGTACACACCCTTCCATGAACCTACAC